>PVIR01002767.1:0-63289 GCA_004026965.1 Petromus typicus
GTACTTTCTTTTATCTCTTTGAGCATAATATAAAATTGCCTGTTCATTTTAATATCCAGGTCACTCTAGTATTGTTATCTCTTTGATTGCCTTTGGTTTTGAGAATGAATAATTTTTCTTCTTTGTATTTTAAGTAAATTTGGGTTGTGTTCTGAACATTATAAATTATATGTTGTAGCAGCAGCTTGATTCTGTTATGTCCTTCCGAGCTGTATTTTTTTTTTTTTTTTTTTTTTAGCAGAGAGCTAATTTGGCTATAGTCTACCAAGCAAACTTTTTTCTGTACTGTGTAGCAGCTCAAATTTCGTATCTTGGCTGAGTTGTTCTGACCTCATCCTATGCATGTGTGGCTCAGGGGTCACATAGAGATTTGGACAGAGTTTTGTATACAGGCTTTGGGGCTCCCCCTTTCTAAATTACTTCTAGGATTCTGCCTTCATATTCCCAGGTATATCATTGTTCCCAGCCTTTATACCTGGGCCTTCAAGTCAGTAAGGCTTTGTTTTCTAATGCTGCTTTATACAGAATAGATAGGGGCCTGCTTTCAAAGTCAAGCTGTTAAAAAATAAGTGAATCTCATTTTATGTTGTTGTCTTATTCAGATAGCAACTCTCCTATAGTATTTGCCTGTTTGGTTCAGTCTTTATTGACTCAGAGTATTTTTTTTTTTCTTTAATTATTGACCACAGTGGAAATAGCATTTCAGCTTCATTTAAGAACTGTGTAGTATCCCATTGTGTAATTGGTCCATAATATATTCAGTCAAGCCTACACTGATGAACATTACTTGTTTCAAATGTCTTGCTGTACTAATGTTGCAGTATATGTCGTTGTATGTTCATTTAGAATGTGTGAAACATTCTTTTTTTTTTTAGGTTTTTTGAGACAGAGTCTCACTTTGTAGTTCAGGCTGGCCCTGAGCTCAGCCTCAAACTAACATCATAGCAATCCTCCTGTCTCTGCCTCCCGAGTGCTGGGAATACAGGAATGAGCCACCACGCCCGGCACTGTGGTATGTGGTACTGGTTGCTGCTGGGCGTGAGTCTCCACGCCCAGTATTGTATGTGGTTACTGAGGATCAAACCCAGGTCCTTGTGCTTGCAAGACAGGCGCTGGAACCACTGAGCTAAATCCCCGGCCCTGAAACATTCTTTAGGAACTTGATACATCACTAAATGAATCAGACATTCTTACCCTCATGAAGCTTATATTCTAGTAAAACAATAAAAGAGAAATGTCTTTTTTTTTTTTTTTTTAGTACATTGGAAAGTGAAAAATACCATCAACAAATGAAAAAGTAGAGCAGTATAAAAGAATGGTGATTACAGCTTTAAACAGAGACGTCTTACCCGGAGGGTGAGATGGGAACACACTGTGGAGGAGCAGAGGGATTGAATGGGAGAATGTCTGAGGAGAGCAAGGGATCAACCATTGCTGGGGGAGTGGAAGAGGACAGTGTGCGGGGCTTCGGTGAGGACTGTGGGTCATCGTGCATCGTCCAGCGTTTCCTGCATGTAGTGCAGAGCCACTCTGGGTTTTGAGTAAGACGACATGATCTGACTTTGGAATGTAACAGAACAGTCAGGCGTGATTACAGTACTCCAGACTTTTTTGACTATTTGAGCATTTCTTGCCAGTAGAACTAGGAGAAAAAAGATGCCTCTTTGACATTTTTATTTGAATTTGATTGTGAAGTTGAGCATTTTATCATACATGTAAGGTCATTTATATTTCCTTTTCTGTAAACTGTGAGTTTATAACTTTTGCTCATTTTGCATCAGTGTAATTTTCTTAGTGGTTTATAGTCAGTATTTTTAAAAGCCTCTATTGTGGCTCTATTTTATAGGCAAGGATGAAAGTAGCTGCCTTGAGGTCAGAAGTAGCTGTCTTGAGGTCAGATTATGCCCAGTGTTAGAAGAACCATCACAGCTAAACCCCCTTGCTTCATGCTCACCTCCCCAGCCGGATCCCACATGCTTTGTCCACTTCGAACTTACCCTTCTGAGAGGCCTGATTCCTCCCACATACCTGGCAGAGCCTGGCCCTTGCTAGGCCGGTTTGCTCCCTCATAATCACATAACTCTTGTCTTGAGAGAAGAGATAGTTGTGTAGTGTTGTAGTTGATTGGACTGTGGAGCCAGTCTACCACTGTTTGAAACTGGCTCTACCTAGATTACGTTAACTAATTTCTCTGTTCTTCATTTTGCTCAGTTGTAAGATGGGAATAATAATTATATTTGCCTTTGAGGGCTACTGTGAAGATTTGTTATTACTGAATGCACAGTGCTGGCATCTAATAAAGTGCCTAGTAAGTGCTAACTGTGCCTGTCTCATTTCACATATATTAAATTCCTTTTATAATATATCTGGATTCCTTTTAAGTGATAAACTTAAATCATGTTGCATAACCAGACATGGGACCACAATGAAAGAGAGTCACTTTTTCCCTGTGTATGCAGAAATCAGTCTCTTTTGCAGCCTTCCAAGACTGTCACTTTAGGAATTTTCCCTATGTTGAAGAAGTCTATGGTTTCTTGTTGGATTCTCAGCCATCCACACGACAGTCCTAACCTGCTTAATTTTGAGAAGTAAAGGGATATGTTTATCTTCACTTTATTTAAAATTGCATTTTGATAAGATAAGAATCAAGTGACAAATAAAATTATAAGTTTAGTTTTTCATCTACGCAACTTCATCTTGAGTTTAGGTCTGAAGTGTTCACTTTCCTGGCTGGAATTTCCTATGGATAACAGGGGTGACTTAGCTTTCTGAGAGATCACCACCGTCATGCTTTTGTCAGTTCCGATCACTGTGTTTTAGAGTTCTCAGGGTTTGAAATCTCAGGTTACGTGGGTTTCTCTCCAAGTCTCGGAAGAATTATTGTCTTCTGCAGATATCATCAAATGGTTTTATTTCCACTTGTTTCTTTTCTTCTCTTGCTTGATTTTTTTTCTGCAGGAAAATACAAAATAGTAAGTAGAATTTGATTAAATGCATTTTTACTTTACTCCCGTATGGATCTCAGATTTTCAAAATTCTCCCTGCCACTTCCTGAAGTACCTATGGAACCTTGTGAGTTTGAATGACTCATTGATTTTGCTTGACATCTCACTGTTTTGAGAACATGTTGAAGGCATTCTCTAAATCAATAAAGTCAGGTAGACTTTTTTTTTTTTTTTTTACTGTATTAAACTTAAAAGTTGTCTACATACTCCAGTGTTTTCCCCCACAATACAGGATGTTGGACCTAGGGCCTTTGCACTGAACTCTGTCCCCACTGCTTTTAAAAAAATTTGAGATAGGCTCTTAGTAAGTCTTTTAAATTGCCCAAAAGTGCTCTAACCTGTGAGCTTCCTGCCTCAGCCTCCCAGAAGACAGATTATACATGTGAATCACCATGCCAGCTATGAGTTTTCTAAAGCTTAGAGCAGAAACTACTTTTTTTTTTTTTTAGGTTTTTTGAGACAGGGTTACACTTTGTGGTTCAGGCTGGCCCTGAACTCAGCCTCCAACTCACATCACAGCAATCCTCCTGCCTCTGCCTCCCGAGTGCTGGGATTACAGGCGTGAGCCACCACGCCCGGCACTGTGGTATGTGGTACTGGTTGCTGCTGGGCGTGAGTCTCCATGCCCAGTATGGTATGTGGATACTGGGGATCGAACCCGGGTCCTTGCACTTGCAAGACAGGCACCGGAACCACTGAGCTAACTCCCCGTCCCCAGAAACTGCTTTTTATATTTTTTTGGCATGTGAAAGGATGCAGGTAGTTGAGCTATTTCTTTGAAAAGTAGCCTTGGGATCGTCGTAGTGATGCATACCTGTAATCTGAACCATTTAGGAGGCTGAGGCAGGATGATTATCAAGTTTAAGGCTAACCAGGGCAATTTAGTGAACTGTAACTCTCAACATCAAAAAATTTAAAAACTTAAATAAAAGAAGATGGCTGAGGTAGCTCAGTAAAAGATGGGATCAATCCCTTGTGTCACCAAACAAGAAGGAGGAAGGAAGGAAGACAACAGAAGGACAAATAGACTGAGGCAGACAATGATACACAAGTGCTTGGGAAGAACTTTATAATTCCAGTAATTCAGTATGGATTGCAGCAAAACCCCCCAAATGTATTACCAATAGCAAAAGATATTTCTGAGGCCCCAGAGTAATTATTCTCAATAATCTGAGACTATTTACATTGCCTGAAATCTGACAGCGTTATCTCTATGTGTCAGTTCCAGCTAATAAATTGTATTTCTACTTTTAGTTTCTATGAAGTCATTTTTAAAGCTTCCAGTTGTTATTTTAAACATATATTTCCTTCTAATGATTGTGAGAATGTGAAAAAAATTATATATTAGACTAATTTTTATTGCAGGTGAGAGGATAAAATGTGTCTTATAAAATAATTGATTAAATGCAGCTATTCCTTGGCATCTATACTTAAATTTTTAATTATAATTTTTATGATGTGATGGAGCCAGCCTTTTCCTACAGAAATATAACTTAAGATTTAATATTGGGCAACAGTGGGAAAATGGGATTTAGTATGAAAATATTTGCTTTATGTAAACTTTTTTATGAATGCAGCTAATGCATAAAGTGAAGTCAAGCTGTAAAAACAATTAACTGGGAACATGCCAAGTAAATTTTTTATATTCCAATGAATATCTATTAACTTACTCATTATTGTTATCATTAAACTATATGCAGATGTACAACCAAATTCACTTAGATTTGGGTGAAAGCGAAAATTCTACAAGTATGTAGTAAGTATAATTACTGTTTGTATCTGCAAACAGAGCATATTAATCTTTCTGCAGTACCACTGATGTAATGTCTTTGTGTTACTTTTGGGAGTATTTGCAGTGGGCAAGCATCCAAAGTCGATAGTTACTTCTGATCAGCAAAAGCACTGGAGATGTCTGAGTTGGACATTGTAACAAAGCAAACAGGTTTTGAGGTTCTTGGAAGATTGTAAGGAAAACATAACTGTCCATTTGATTCTTACTCTAGATACTACAAAAGTAATTTATCAAGAAGATGTAAAACATCTTAAAAATATAGTGCATTTGTATTTTTTTTTTTTTTTTTTTTTAGGTTTTTTGAGACAGTGTCTCACTTTGTGGTTCAGGCTGGCCCTGAGCTCAGCCTCCAACTCACATCTCTGCAATCCTCCTGCCTCTGCCTCCCAAGTGCTGGGATTACAGGCGTGAGCCACCACGCCCGGCACTGTGGTATGTGGTACTGATTGCTGCTGAGGGTGAGTCTCCACGCCCAGTATTGTTATGTGGTTACCGGGGAATCTAACCCGGGTCCTTGCACTTGCAAGACAGGCGCCGGAACCACTGAGCTAACTCCCTGGCCCGCGTTTGTATTTTTTGTATTATAACTTTTTGTGCTCTAAAAAATCTCAAAACATTTACTTATAATAAATATTTCAAGAATTTTCTAGAACCAGTTCGACCAGTTGTTTTGTTATTAGAAGGGACTTGAGAGATTTTTATTGTACTACTTTTCAAAGAACTTTTTCAGAGAACCCTTAACCAAAGATGGAATTGAATTATGAGAATATCCTTATAATTTAAAGAAAAAATAAGCCAGATTTTCCTTAATTTACTCAACAAAAGAACCTTTTTTGTTAGATTCTGAGCATGCAGTATTTAGTGAAAACATTAAAAACTTAAAATTGTGGTTCTATAAAACATTTTACAGGAAACTTGGAAGTGTAGAGTATATTGTACAGCATGTATATATTTATTTAGAAATTATCCTTAAGTAAATACATAGCCATACTATTTCATGAATATAGAAATTTCTACTTGATTTACCATTTAAATAAGTTTGAGAAAGTTGATACAAAATCATTTAGACTACTCATGAATCTCAAAGAATATAAGGTTGTTGATCTAGTAGTTGGAACTTAAATCTAACTGACTTTAATTCCCAATCTAATGATGTTTCTTCATCAGTGTTTACTCTTGTTTATAAAAAGTACTTCATAAATATTTTTCAGTTATCTTCCTTAAAATGTAAAGTAGTTTTTTATTGCATTCAAGATATAAACTTCTAGAAATGAGACAAGTAGGGGCTGGGGA
This sequence comes from Petromus typicus, assembly GCA_004026965.1. Lineage (NCBI taxonomy): Eukaryota > Metazoa > Chordata > Mammalia > Rodentia > Petromuridae > Petromus > Petromus typicus. The sequence continues at coordinate 6,091 of PVIR01002767.1, forward strand.
TTTAGCTCAGTGTTTCCAGTGCCTGCCTTGCAAGCCCAAGGACCTGGGTTTGATTATCAGTAACCACATACAACAATGCCGGTCGTGGTGGCTCATGCTTGTAATCCTAGCACTCCAGAGGCAGAGGCAGGAGGATTGCTTTGAGTTCAGGGCTGAGTTCAGGACCAGCCTGAACTATAAAACGAGACCCTGTCTTAAAAAAATGAAATTGAACAAGTAACCTAAAGATTATAGACTCTTACTGAAGATAAAATACCTACAGTATTGTATATCCTAAAGTAGACTTTATAGATGCATATAATGGTTTACTAAGAGGGGATTCTCATTGTTAAACATACTTAGGAAACATTGTATAGTGTATTACTATCAAAAATATTAAAGTACAGGCAACAGAAAGTCTACTTTAAAAACAAATTTACTTACATATATGTATTAATAATAATAATGATAAAAAATAAAGTATTTAGCACAAAAAATTAGAAAAGGAATAATATGTCTGAAGGAAAATGAAGAGTGCCAGAAAAAATATTTGAAACTTTACATTTTGTTCTCCAGAAGAAATAATAGAGTGTATAAATATCTAGTCTAATAAATATGGGTTTTAAGCATAACATGCAAAATATAGACTGCTAATGGGGGGTACTATAGGGACACAAGAAGTAAAAATTCTCATGAAAGACTCCATTGTTCAACTTGTGATAAAACTAGTTTCAGGATCTGAATGCACTAGGTGGTTTTGTAGGGAAATAAAATTTACCAAATTGACTTCAGAAGAAGAAAACAAGATGTGATCGGCTTTGAAGTAAAAAATTAAGCAGTCAAACAATTAATCATCTCTGCTTTCCCACCACCCTGAAGAAAAGTGTCTAACCCTACTAGTTTCACAGAGCAGTACTTAAACCCTTGAAAAACAGGAAGCAAATTGTTTTGGCTGCTTGAGGATACTTGATAGTTCTTCATTCTGCAGTGCCAGTTAGTTTTAGAATATGAATGGGAAATCCTAATTAAAATATTAGAGAACAGATTTTGGCAAATATGAAAGAAGAATAACGATAAACCAACTATGAATGAGTATAAACCAAGAATATAAAATTGTTTCACTACTAGAAAATAGGTTAGTAAAATTCTCTTTATTAGGAGATGGGAGGTTAAATCATCATGGCTTGTGTAGATACTGAAAAAGCATTTTTAAAAGTCTGTCTTTGACATTGAAGGTATTATAATTGAATACTGTCTTAACACCATAAAATGCATGCTCTGTAAATACTTGTTTGTCCTTCCTTCCTTTCCTTGCTTCAGCTTCAATAGCCAACATTATTCTTACTGAGTACACAGTAGCTGTGTTCCCACATATATAAGCAGCAAGACATGAGCATCCAGTATTCCTTTGGAGTGCTGACCTACACAGTCAAGTAACCTGAACTGTGGAAAAAAAACAGGGAAAAATAGCATGTTTAAGACCAGGTTCTAGAAAGCAGGTTAAAAAAGGAGACAAAGAATGAGCAGAGGTGTAATGAGATTTTGCAGTCAACTCAGTCTCCTAGACTGGGCCTCCATGTGACAAAGCCTGCAGAGCGGTCCAAACTCTGCCAGAACTTTTGTTTAGTTAGACTGACTTTGCCCGTGTTCAGCAGGATTGATTGCTCCAAAACTTAGAGTTAATACTTCTGTGGTTTTTAGTGCTCTTTTATTCAATGAATTCAGAGGTGGCACAGTATAGAGGTTAACAACATGGGTTTTGGAGTGAGACTGTATGAGTTCAAACACTGGCTTAAGGTGAGTAGCCTTAGGAAAGTTATCTAATGTTTCCATTCCTCACTTCCTCATCTGTAAAATGAAGCTGGAGCTGTGTGGAGTTTGAGATTTGTATCTGATTGCTTAGCATAGTGTCTGGCACATATATTTTTGCCTTATTTTGATAATATTGACCGTGATGGTCATTTGTCCAGAAAATTTATTTAGGGAAGGAACAGGAATAGGTTAATTTTGGATCCTACTGGTTCTGAGCGTGATAATTATGTTTACAGGATTGAAGCTGTTCCATAACATGCTTTGCTTTTCATGGTCCCAGTTATGATATGAATGTCAGTGACACAGCACAAGAGCTTTATTCTTTTGGCTTATATTCTAAATTCCATAAGACATTTCAGTAATTTAGCAGACTTACTTATGAACGCAGATTTCCCTTTGGATGGAGACTGGACTGGCTTTAGTTATTTTTCTCTGTTTTTATCTCAGTGCAGTCAGTTATTTCCATAAAACTTAACAACTATGAAAGAAGGTCATACACAGCCTATCTCTTCAAACACCCTATCTCAATTTTTGGTGCATGTCTCTTTATTCTAAACATCTAAAATATAATTGTGATAATTCAACAAATAGAACAGGATATCTTTAAAAATTTTTTAGTACATATTTGCCATATAGTACTCATATTCATCACAGGGAATTTGTACTTATACTTAATATGCTAATTCTTCTTTTTTCCCATTCCCCTTCCTTTAGCCCTTCTTCCTCTTCCAGTTTACAGAAGCTTTATTTCCTTCTTAACCTCCATTTTGCTCCTTGTTTATCCTTAGGATTTATCAAACGACATACAATGTAATATTGAGGGCTGGGGAGTTAGCTCAGTGGTTCTAGCGCCTGTCTTGCAAGCTCAAGGACCCAGGTTCGATCCCTGGTAACCACGTACTATACTGGGTGTGGAGACTCATCCTAGCAGCAACCAGTACCACATACCACAGTGCCGGGCGTGGTGGCTCACGCCTGTAATCCCAGCACTCAGGAAGCAGAGGCAGGAGGATTGCTGTGATGTGAATTGGAGGTTGAGCTCAGGGCCAGCCTGAACCGCAAAGCAAGACCCTGTCTCGAAAAAACCTAAAAAAACAAACAAACAACAACAACAAAAAAACAATGTAATATTGAAACTTGTGTATCTTATTTATTTCACTTAAAATTATTGCCTTGAGGTACATCCATTTACCTACAAATGATTCACGTTTATCCTCCTTTATGGCAGAGTAATACTCCATTGTGTATAATTATCATATTTCCTTTAACCATCTGATGAACATATGACCTTTTCCAGAATTCATCTGTTATATCTTGTGCTGCTATGAAGCTTGAGTGTGCATATGTCACTGTGGTATGATGTTTTTAATTTTCAGGAAGATATCTAGAAGGGGAATAGCTGGATCAAATGTAACCTCAGTTTCAGATTTTTTAGAAATCTTCATACTCATTACCATTGTGGTATTCCAGTTTATACTTGCATCAGCAGCGGAGAAAGGCTTCTTTTTCCTCACAACCTCACCAGCATTTGTTATTGGTTGATTTCTTGTGAGGCAAGCACCAGAACTACTGAGCTAAATCCCTGGCCCATTGGTGATTTCATGATGATAGCTGTTCTTTCTGGAATGAAAGAATCAGTGTTGTTTTAATTTGCATTTTTCAAATGACTACTGATGTTGAACATTTTTTATATGTTGATTTGCTGTCTTTGTACTTTTTCATCTGAGAAGTATCTTTATTTCAGATACCAGTATTTAGCTTAGATCTTTGAATTTGATGGGGGTCCGATTTTTTTTTTGAGTTCTTTATATATTTTACATTATTAGTTCTTTGAGGAGTAGGTGGTAAAATGTCTTCCCATTTTATGGATTGACTCCTCACTCTACTGGTGGCTTCTTTTGCTATGTAAAAGCTTTTTAATTTGATGTGATCCCAGTTGTTAATTCTTCATAACATTTCTTGTGTAGTTGGGGTTTCATACATAAAATCTTTACTTATACTTAAGTCTTCAAGAGTTTTACTTATCTATCTTCCAGAAGATTTAATGTTTATGTTTTTATATTTAGATCTTTGATCCATTTTGATATTAGATTAGTGTGTGGTGAGAGGCATGGGCTGAGGTTCAGTCTTTGGCATGTGGAAAGTCAGTTTCCTCAGTACCACTTATTAAAGAGGCTGCTTTTCCAGGAAAGATGTTTGGTCCCTTTGTCAGAGATAAGATAGCTGAGTGGGCTTGGAGTTGTTTCTGCATCTTCTGTTGCAGAACAGGATATCTTTACATTTCTTTTAAAAGGTGTTTTCGACTGACCTGTGAATTATTTTTAATCATTTCAAATATCTGAAATTCCTCCAGAATTAACACTCAGATCCTGTAAAATATATATTTGTAAATTTTATAGATGTAAAGAGAAAAAGAACCATCTATCTAGACATTTCGTGTATACATAAGTTTGAAAATGTGCCAAGGACTATTTTATAGCTTTATGATAAAACTTGTTATTTTTCTGTAGTTAGAGAAAGAATTTGGCTTAGCAGTGCCAAAAAGTATGCAGAGTCAAAATAATCGACATGTCATTTGAATTCTAAGCTTTGGCCTTTAGAATTCCTTTACCCATAGAGTCTACAAACCTTTAATGGGTAAATAGATGAGGATAGAAAGGTTAAATAACATTTCTGTTTTCAGCTAGTGTTAGAAATAATCGGACTGCAAAGCCTCCTCCCGTTAGATCAGGAGATAACATTTTCACATATGTTAGGACATAAACCTGTAGAGTGGATATGCATGTTTAAACTGTGTTGAGATTTATGAGTAAAGCTATCAAATAAAATGAGGTAATTATTTTTCAATTTTTAAAAGCTCTAGTGTTACTTGGAATATGTCTTTCTCACCTTGTAAATGTGATACTTAGGAACGTGGAGATGTTGGAGAATAGAGCAGTCACAGAATGATAGGGAAGATAAATGATTTTAATTGTTTAGAAAAAAGGCATTAAGTGCAGTAACTTTATGGAGGAGGCAAGGATATGTGGTGTAGAACATTGTTATGATTAATAATGTAAGTGAATATAAGATCTTCCCTTTACTAAAACAAAACTGTATAAGTAACTGCCAAATAGACTTCCTTTATTGTTACATTGTCTAATATATTTTGAATACAGGTCAAATCTAAGGATTTTTGGAGATCTAAAGAAAAAGTTTTTATTTTATTTGGAACTATTTTTAGGTTTTACAACACTTTTAGGATGTAAAAAGCAAGTATAGAAAGGACTGTGATAGCAGCCGTTGTAGAATTTAGATAGTTAATTAAGAGTGTGGCACAGAGTGCCCATCCTTCTGACTTTTCAGCCCGTACCACTGAGAGTATGATTCTGGGGACTCAGGCTCTCAGAGCCTTAGTAACAAAGTCACAAGGCCAGTCTAATCCTACTGATTGAGCGGGTCAGGACTGGAATGCAGAAATCTGCATTTTTAACTAGTATGATTCTGATCAAAGAGGGCCACTATGGAGTTCTAAGCATTGACCACAAAATTCTGATAGGAAGAATATTAAAGAGTAGATGTGTCTGATTAATTAAATATATACTACTCTATAGAAATAAGTATATCATTTCTTTGTTATGAGTACCTTACCAGAAGTGAGCTTCATGTTTGAAATAAATCAAACTAAAAATCCATTAAGTAGAACGTACTAACCTTTAAAGTTAATAAAGTGGATGTCTTTACCAAAGAGACAGCACCTAACCCACAGTATTCTATGTGATAAGCGTTCTATAGCCACTCTTCTATAATTCAGTCTAGATACCGTTTATCCGAGTGCTGTGACTAATCTTAATGGTCTTGCTGCTGTGGACAGATGTGGTGTGTAAGGTATTCAAACCATTTGGGGTGCATTACCAAGAATCACGGTTAAATGAGGAGATGAAGTGAAATTCGAGTGATACAACTCAGGCGTCCAGTCGATGTTTCCTGTTGCTTGGCCTGGAATATTTTACTTTTTATGTCAGATTTATAACATAGTTAATTTTCTCTCTGATAATCCTGTGATATAATCTGCATTTACATATGTTAACATGCACACTCAGACACATACCTAGAGCCATGTTTGATGACCAAAAAAGAGCAGTCCCAGGGGCTCTTTAGTATGCAATTAATATTTTGGTCAGGAAAATCAGCAGATTGTTTCAGTATGGGTATGTGTTATGACATCATATTCCAGTAAAGTTAAAATGAACAGAAATTCTGTTTGTCTCTGTGGCGAACTGAAATGAGTTTTGTAATTGTCAGCAGGCCTTAGTGATTATAGTGGCGCCCACTCCCTCTCCTGTAGTTAAAGGTCTGTTAGCATTCCAGTTGAAGACCTCTATTTTCAGAAGTTTATAATTAATTGTAAACATTTGCTCCATGGTGAAAGCTTACCACATAAGATCAGTTCTGGAGTAAATTTCTTGTTTCAAGTTGTCTGTTTTAAAGTTTTACAGAACCAGTTAAAATAGGCATAAAGTTTTGTGGAGGTAGGGAAACTGGATTTGTGGGATGCAAAGTGAAGGTAATTTGCATTCAGTGCTGAAATTTCCGCACTGAAGGAATCAAAGATAGGTCACAGAAAATTGGGCACTTTGGTACCTTATTTAATTACTGTAATCAATGACAAAGATTATGAATTTTAGTCTTTTTAGTCTTTAACACTAAAAATAGTTTTTAACTGATAGTTTCTTTCTTAGCTTTTTATATTTGCTAATTAAAAAATGAGAACACATGACTTACAGAAAAAATAACTTTTAAACATTATTTTAAAATGGATTAGTAAAAACTATAGACCAAGAAAATTGACTTAAAAGTTTGTAATAACAGCTTTCTCATATTCTGAATTTCTCCACTCCATTTGACATTGTTGATTACCCTTATCCCTGACTATGTTGTAATTTCTCTTCTGACTCTGACCCTCTTTGATCTCCCTCACTGCATTCTGTCGTTTCCCCTGCACTTTGATCACAGGCATCCATCAGATCCCAGCCTCCGGCTCTTTTTGGTTCCTTTACACTTACTCTTTCCAGGTGTTTATCCACTTCCATGGTTTCAATTATTGCCTCACTAATCTGCATCTTCAGTACTGTTCTAATCTTTAGTCCTTCACCTTCAGCAAACCTTCAGTGATTAGTCCCATCTGTCCGGTGAATTCTTACACTGAGGGTTCTGTGCATTTTACCTCAGATCAACTATAGGATTTCTAAAAGTCACTTAAAATGTAGTAGGACCTGAGGATAAGAATGTGCCTTGATGGTTGATCACTTGCCTGGTGTTCACATAGTCTTAGGTCCTAGGTTCAATTCCCAACACTAGAAAAACAACATAAAGGGACCATAATAGGACCACAGTGGATTTCTTTTTGCTTGGAAACAAAATATTTTCCAGCACGGGAGTGATTTTTAGTTTAGTTTAGCATTACAGTTGTTAAATCTGCCATCCCATCAAAATTTATCTTATTTGTTTTGCTAAATTGCCCAATTCAACAGTCATATCAATCATCATTTTGTTTGACCTATGAGTACCATTTATACAATCAGTCCTTCCCTCTGTCATATAGAAAGCATTCCACAATTAATTGAATTAATTAATTTTATTGTGTAACTTCCCACTTTTCTTTTAATTTAATTCTTTATTGGTACATTTTATACACACATCATGATCACACTCAACATGGGAAATTGTACCAGCACATGACATGAATTAATTCTCATTTTTATCCATTCCCCTATCCACCCTACAACCTCTTCATCTCCTTTGTACATGCGCTTTTTCTGTTTTTACCATCATATTCCCCCCCACCCTCTTCCTTTTGAATATTTTCTATTTCACAATATCTATCATACATTCTAAAGAACTCAATTACATCTTCAGATTCTCATACCAGTTTCCTAGTTTTGTTTTTCCATCCTGGTTCTTTCTAGATTATTCTTCTTTCAGTTTCTTTTTTTCATCTTCAGTTTTCTACTCAGACTTTGTTACCTTAGTTTCATTAAATAAAAACCTGCTAAGACTTCTCACCTTAAGTACATTTTTTAGACTTCCCACTTAAGAATTGGCATAAACTCTTGCTCAACATCAGTAGTCATCTGAGAAACAGAAATCAGAACCACAAGTAGATACCTTCTTACCTCCGTTAGAATGACTGTTACCCAAAAGACAATCATGAGTGCTAGCAAGAATGTAGAAATGAGGAACTCTTGGAATTTAAATTAATACAGTCTTAATGGAAAATAGTATAAAGGTTCTTCAAAAAACCAGAAAAAAAATTCCATATGATGTAACAGTCTCACTTCTGGATTTTTATTCAAAGAAATTGAAATCAATATGTTGAAGAGACATCTGTACTCTCACATTTCTGTGACACTATTCAGATAGCCAAAATTTGAGATCAGTTTAGGTGGTTTAATCTTTGAATGGATAAAGAAAATATTATACACACACATAATGGAATATTGTTCAGTCATAAAAAGAATTAAATTTTTTCATGTACAGCAACACGGATGGAATGGAGATAGAATTTATGTTAGTGAAATAAGTTGGGCACAGAAAGAAAAATACTGTATATTCTTATTTATGGATACTACAAATGTGATATCATTGAAATGTAGAGAATTGAATAGTGGATAATAAAGCCTGGAAAGGGTGTCAGGGAGAAAGGGATGGAGAGAAGATGGTTAAAAGAAGTTACATTGAATGAGAGAAGTAATTTCTGATGTTCTGTATAGAAAGATAACTATAGTTGAGAACAGTTGAGTATTTCAAAGTAGGATCTTGAATATTTCCAGCACAGAAAAAAATGTATCTCAGGTGGTAGGTATGCTAGTTACCCTAATCTGATCACATATACAGTGTGTACATTATAAAAATGTCACACTCACGCTATAAGTACGTAAAATTACTATGTGTCAATGAGAAAAATATATATAAAAATAGTATAAACTCGTTCTTATGATTATTCTGGTCTTCCTAGTGCTTTGCATTGTACTAATTCATCTCTGCCTCTGTATTTCTGATTACAACTATCTTCTGCTAAAATCACAGTCATCTACATGTTGGCTTGTAAATGACTTCATATTCTCCAGCTTCTCATAGTAGCCCTCTCATTGTTAGTGCCAAATCATTCAGTTCACATCTGTTAAAATCTGACATTGACTAGGGAGTCTTAAGTAATATTGCTAAATAATTTTTACTGTGTTTATGTTTAATGTTGTACTCATTGTAGAGGTCAGTAATCCATTATCTGTGTATATTTACATTTTTCTTTTATAAAATACATTCATGAGGTTAGAATTTTATTAGGTTTAGTAAGAGAATATGTAGTACATTATGTATTTGGTAACACTCTAAATGAAATGCATGTTATTCGTGATTATAGAATTGTTTTATTGAACTGACATTAGTGTCCTTATTTTCTTATTTTAGGTATCATTGCCCAGTACCTAAGATCTTTTATGTTCAGCTGACTGTAGGAAATAATGAATTTTTTGGTGAAGGAAAGACTCGACAAGCTGCAAGACATAATGCTGCAATGAAGGCCCTTCAAGCACTGCAGAATGAACCTATTCCTGAAAAATCAGCTCAGGTGTGTATGCCTCATGTAACAGTTGCTTAGACTTCCCAGAGATTATTGACCCAAAAATACATCCTAAAAAAAAGAAATTTGTTCTAATGTAGAATACTAGAGTGATAATATGCTAAACCTTGCTTCTCACAGTATTTGTCTACTATGCTAGACTCATGTATTCCTGCCAGGATTACCTAACCTTTCAGAACTTTGGTTCACCTCTACAGTTCACTTTATAGGCAACTTGAGATTTTAGGATGTGTGTATGAGGATGAGAGATAACATTCATTTGCTTTGCATAGAATGTTACAGTTATTGGAGCTAAATTACGTTAATCCCTAGAGTCCAGGGATCTGAAGTACAAGGGGATCTCTATTAATTTTTGAATTCTAGTTTATTTTACAGATGAGGCTGTTGAAGTTGTTCTTAGTAATGTCATTCCTTCTCATGGTATCAGCTACAATGTCCATTCACCTCTAAATAGTATCTCAGGCACATCTTAAGGCATTATCACATTATTAGACTTTGCTGTTTAGTTATTTCAAATACTAAAGTTCAACCTCTACAATTTACTCTTCCCCACACCTTCTTTGAGCTTTATTTTAATGGCAGACTGAAGTGTTTTTCTCCTTGTATCTTTTTGTTGTAATTCTTACGTTTGTTTTCTAATTGGATCACAGCTTCTTGATGGTAAGAACACTGTTTCTAACATTTACACTATATCATGATGATGTTTTCTAGAAGTATGTGTTAAATAAGTGAATTGTGCCAGTACCAGAGACATAGAGCTCTCTGTGCTCTGTGTGACTTTGCCTTTGTAGATCATGTTAGAAAACTAGAGGAGAATTGTGTGGGAGCAGGATTTCCAAATTCATTGTAAAATGCTTATACTTGAAGTAGAGAAATGAAAAACCAAAGAACAGAAAGTCTGGGAATAAAAGCCTTTAACTGTTGTTACAAACAATCCTTTGGATATGTCTGTTTACTGTTTGCTATTTTGTCTGAATCCTCTTGATGGTATATCAATAAAGTTTGTTACAAAGTTAAGATTCAGTAATGTCCTTTTCTGTGATTTAGAATGGTGAATCAGGAAAAGAAATGGATGATGACAAAGATGCAAACAAATCTGAAATCAGCTTAGTATTTGAAATTGCTCTGAAGCGAAATATGCCTGTCAGTTTTGAGGTATGTGTTATTTCGAGATCTTGTAAATTTCTTTTCCCTTCTCTGGTTATTTTAAACAAAGAAATAAAGCTAACTGGTATACTAGAAGCCTGCAAGAAGTAATATACTTCCTGTGTTCAAACTCAGTATCATCAAAATAAAACTGATGTCAATATTGTGGATCCCTGCAGATCTCTCTTTTTTCTGTGTTAAGCCCTTTGTAAACTTGATACAATATTTTAGTTTTAATCATAGAATTTATTTTCTAAGTGTATGATGACTTGGAATACCATGTAGGAGTTGGTGTTTTAAATCAGATAAAATGATAATTAACATTAATATGATTCTATTCAGTTTAATATTAAAGTTACTAATTACTAATACACTTATGTTAATATTCAATTTGTTTTCTTTATATGGAGAGCCAGATATATTTAGCTTTTTTGTGATAAGTGGGGCTGATGATTTAATCCAGGGTCTCATATATGCTACACCTGTATTGTACCACTGAGCTAACACTGAACCCCTCAAATATTTTTAACTTTAACTGACAAATTACCCAGAATTAATGAAGCACCTCACTATAACTAGATAAATATGTCACAAATGCATTTAAGTTGTATGAAAGTTAAAAGAGAAAACTCTATAATTATATCTCACAGTGAAGTGGTCAGTATCTAGAATGTGGCAAGAACCAAGAAATAAGCGAAAACATTTGTGGAGAGATTGTGCAGCCTTCCTCTGCTGCATAGCTTCCACACTGTACTTGTGGCCAGTTCATCAGACCTAGACTGAGAAACTACTTTCTTCCTGGACATAATTCTGCAACTCAGGCTATTTGACTTTTTGGTCTGTAGCAGATTAAAAGTAACAAAATGTAGAAAGCAGCAAGAGAATGATCAGGGTGCGCAGATGTACATATCCTATCATTCTGTTCACTTTCTGAAGCTGTTCTGGAGGGGTTTTCATCAGTGCCTTTGGTTGCACTGTCAGGACTACTTTGACATCCTGAATCTATTTTAAACACCTTTCTTGGTAAATTTGGTTTTGGGAGCGAGGTAAAAACAACATGGTACCAGATTCTGTGAATAAGGTAGAACTCAATAGCAACGTTGAGTACTTTTTAAACATAAAGATACTCACAAAAGAGTACATCTAGAACTGCTTTAGAAAGTAGGAAAAATGATGATATAATGTGTTGAAAGCAAAATAAAGTATTTTGAAGGAGATTAATGATGATATGTCTTTTACTATAATAAAAAAGGTAAACATTCACCGTATACTTCAGTAATACCTTGTACATAAGAACCTATTGGTTCCAGCAAGAAATGACAGGAAAATTGTGAAAAAGCCTGTAAAAAGTAATTGCAGTATACTAAAAAATAATTCACCTTTTTAAAGACCACAGCAACTACCAATAGTTTTATAAGTTTTATAAGTCCTTGGCTGTACATCAGTGTATAAAAGTAGTAATATATATTATAGTAATATAGTATATATGGTATATTATAGTAATAATGTATGTTAATGATAATCTAGTGTGAACAAAAGAACTTAAATGTTGAGTATTTTCTACGAAAAATTATGATTGTAAAAAAGAAATAAATGTATTTAGGGGGTGGTAGGAGTTTTAGGGGAGCAGGGAAGTGGGAGAAAATGAGGATTAAGATGTGTCATGTATAGGTATAAATTCTTAATGTTGATTATGATCATAATGCACATATAGAATGTACCAATAGAATTTAAAAAATAGAAAAATAAAAAGAAACCTAAATAGAATATCATCTGTAGGTTAGAATTTCAAAGGAAACAAAAATTCTGAGTATTCAGATTTTGGAAGGTATGTTTTCTCTGAAAGGTGATGATGGTATAAAATATGAGAGAGTAAAGAGATCTTAGGAACATTCATAGAGGATAGATTCATAATTTGTTGTTCTAGAAAGCTAGACATTTTTATTGCATATCAATATATGTTCTTTTTTTTTTTTTTTTGGTGCGGGGATTAAATTCAGGACCTTGTACCTGCCAGTGCCACTGAGCCATATCCCTAGCCTCAACATACCTTCTTAAGTTCATAGAGAGTGAATATCCTCCCTTTCTGTAAAACAATCTTTGGGTGATTTCTGTCAACATGCAATAAATATTTACCTATTCAACTGTTCTTGAGAGGCTTCTCCAGACAGAATTCTTCCTTCACAAGTCATAGAATACAGTAAGACAGTATCCTTCCTTTGGCAATTGTAACTCTACATGGCTTTCTGTAGAATGTAATTGGCTGTGCCCATCAAAATTAAAAAAATTTTAAAAGGGCAACTGGCTAGTAAATTCATGAAAAAAAGTTCAACATTGCTGGCCATTCATGAAATACATATTAAAACAGCACCAAGATTCTGTCTTATTCCAGATAGAATGTCTGTCATCAAGAAATCAAATAATAGGGGTGGGAAGTTAGCTCAGTGGTTCCGGCACCTGTCTTGCAAGTGCATAGGGTCCGGGTTCCATCCCCAGTTAACCACATACCATACTGAGTGTGGAGACTCATGCCCAGCAGTGACCAGTACCACATACCACAGTGCCGGGCGTGGTGGCTCACGCCTGTAATCCCAGCACTCGGGAGGCAGAGGCAGGAGGATTGCTGTGATGTGAGTTTGAGGCTGAGCTCAGGGCCAGCCTGAACCACAAAGCAAGACCCTGTCTCAAAAAAAAAAAAAAGAAAAAGAAAGAAATCAAATAATAACAGGGCCGGGGATTTAGCTCAGTGGTTCATGGCTGCCTCGCAAGCTCAAGGTCCTGAGTTCGATCCTGGGTAACCATAGACTACAGTGCTGGGCATGGTGACTCACGCCCACCAGCAGTCAGTACCACTTACCACAATGCCAGGTGTGGTGGTCCATGCCTATGATCCGAGCACTTGGGAGGCAGAGGCAGGAGGATTGCTGTGAGTTCAAAGCTGGCCTGGGCTACATAGTAAGGTGAGGGGCCAGCGTGAACTACAAAGTGAGATCCTGTCTCAGAAGGAAAAAGAAATCAAATAACAACTGGTGGAAGAAGCTAGGGAAACGGAACCCTTTTACTTTGTTGGTTGGAAGTAAACTAGTACAGTATAACCACTATGAAAGTCAATGTGGAGGTTCTTCAGAAAATTCAAACTAGCAAATCCACCAGACTCAGATGTTCCCATTTGGTGTCTTCCTGAAAGAGTTAAAAGTCATCTTGTTACAGTGACAAATGCATGCATATATTTATGAAATAATTCATAAGAAGTAAGTTTTGGAAATTGTCCATATGCTCATCAACAGATGAATAAATAAAATATTTATACACAGTGGAGTACTACTCTGCTGTAAAGAAAGATAAACTTGAAACATTCATGGGTAAATGAGTACACCTTGAGACCACAATATCAGGTGAAATAAATCAGACACAAAGCTTAAATATCACATGATTTCTCTTATATAAGAAGCAGAAAATATAAATAAAGAGCAAAATAAAAGATAATAGGAAGATCTTTTACAAATGAGAAAGGAAGAAGAGATGGAAGGGAGGGAGAGAAAGGGAAAGAAAGAAAAATATGAATGTAGAAATGGAAGTAGACAAAGAGATGGAGGGCTGGGAGTCGTAGGGAATGAAAAATAATTAAGATATGTTATGCGTTTGTACTAACTTCCCTGATAAATGTGATCATTATGTAATACAAACATTTACTAATTTTAAAAAAATCTAATAGAGTAGGCCAGGGATGTAGCTCAGCGTGGCTGTGCCAGCTTGCAATTGCAAGGTCCTGAGTTCAATTCCTTATACCTAAAAAAAGAAAAGTCTAACAAGCCATGCTTTATGTTCTTAGTTTTGTGTTCTGAAAGACATGGGAGAAACTGTAATTAGAATTGACTGTTTTAAAACACAAAAACCAGTTTTCATTAGGAGTTGAGCGTATTTGTTCAGATTCTCTCAATTTGACCATTAAAAGTATTATAAATGAGTACGTCTTATATTCTTTCATAGTTTTGTTAGAGAAACTATAATCTTTGGATAATTCTCAGTATTAATTCTGATGATAAAATTAAACAGATTGATGCTATATGAACATGTCTTGGGTGTCTGCATGTTTCTTAATATTTTGCTTGTGTTTGACAGGTTGTCAAAGAGAGTGGACCACCACACATGAAGAGCTTTGTCACTCGGGTGTCAGTGGGAGAGTTCTCAGCAGAAGGAGAGGGAAATAGCAAAAAGCTGTCCAAGAAGCGTGCTGCAACCACTGTTTTACAGGAGCTTAAAAAACTTCCACCTCTTCCTGTGGTGGAAAAGCCAAAACTGTTTTTTAAAAAACGTCCTAAAACAATAGTAAAGGTCAGTATTCTATGAAGTCAGTTTTACTAAATGTGAGTTAAAAAGATTTCCTTGAGGATAGCTCTTGAACCTATGCATTATACACAGTCAGGCATCAGGGTAGGACATAGGAGTCTCAATTAGTGATACTAAATTTTTGCTATTTAAATACCCATGTATCTACATTTATCCATAAAATAACAATGGTGCCTTAGGTATGCATAGTTTTCTGTGTTTTAAAAAAATACTTTCCTACTGATATCTTTCAGTACAATCATTATTATAAATAAAAGAAATTCATTAAGGATTAAGTGTAATTTTTCATAATTCTTCATTTAGCACCCTAATGAGAATTCTACTAAATAAATGAGGCCGAGCTGCTAACGGAAATGCTGACCATTTAAATCATTCTGTTTTAACAGAGCATGTTAGCTCTGCTGATGTCTTATCTGTATAAGGTAGATAATATCATCTTTCATTTTATAAATAAAATTTTACATTACACAACACGTTCAGAGAATTCACTTATTTCTCTTCAGCTATCATGTAGAACAGCCCGAACTTCTCTGAGTTCTAATCCATTGCGTCTTGGGCTGTAACACTTCTGTATAGTTACTTCTTAAGATACCGCGAATTGGTAACAGGAAACAGAGTAATAATCATATGAATAATACAATAGGAGCAGCAGCTGCAGGTAGAAATTATAAGGCACTTTGTCCCAGTACTTTGTGTCCTTTATCACATTTAATCCCTATAGTGGCCCTAAGAGGTCAGCAGTGTTGTTTGTATTCATTTAGGCATGTGTACTTTGCCAAAGGATATAGAACACACAGCTTTTCAAGATGTTGTGACTTTCAAGATCATGTGGATAGTGGGTCACATTTTATTTACATTTAAAAGAAGAGGAAAAAGGGCAGAAGCCAGAGACATAAATGAGTTAGGATTTAGTGTAAAACAGTGCTTTGAATGCTCAGTATGGATGACATCAGTGGAGTTGACGTGCTCTGTTAAGATAGAGTGATATAAATGGTCAGCATTTCCATTAGCAGCTTGACCTCACTTATTTAGTAGAATTCTCATTAGGTGCTAAATCAAGAATTATCAAAAATTAATTAAATCCTTGATGAATTTCTTTTATTTAGATTGTGCAGTGGCACAATTCAGATGTATGTAAAGGTGTACTACCTTTGTTTTAGTTAAGAATGTATATGTAAATTTTTTTTTTTGAGACAGGGTCTCACTTTGTAGTTCAGGCGGGCCCTGAGCTCAGCCTCAAACTCAAAGCAATCCTCCTGCCTCTGCCTCCCGAGTGCTGGGATTATAGTCATGAGCCACCATGCCTGGCACTGTGGTATGTGGTACTGATTGCTGCTGGGCGTGAGTCTCCTCCACACCCCGTATTGTATGTGGTTAACTGAGGATGGAACCTGGGCCCTTGTGCTTGCAAGACAGGCGCTGGAACCACTGAGCTAACTCCCAGCCCTATATTTAAATATTTTTGAGTACTGGCATTATTTCACTTAGAAGATATAGTTTGTGCATTTCTTGAAATAGTAGTCTATGTTGCATGTCAGTTAGACAAATGAATTCTAAGTAGATCCACCCAGCATCAGTCATTAGTCATTCCAAGGAGGACTGATACTCATTCATGTGTATTATAGCCATGCAGTCAGGGAATAGGACATACCTGTGAAGAGCGTGGCTTTCAGAATAAGTTTTGAGTGTAAATCCCTGTGTTCTGAGTGAATTATTAAACTTTTCCAGGTGCATATTTCTTCATTTATAAAGTAGGAATATAAACTATACTTGCTTCCTAACATTTTTGTCTTAACTGAGCACACAAAGTATTTTAGTTGTTATCGAGTATTCGTTGTTAATACTGATGTCTCAGTCACTTTCCTATTGCTGGGACAAAAACCCAACATCTGCATCTTAAGGGAGGAGAGGTTGATTGTGGCTTATGGCATCATTCCATGGTTGGCTGCTCCAAGGCAGGAACGGAATTGCAGAGGAACATGGGGAGGAGACGGGGCCCAGCCATCACAGCCAGGAGGCAGGGAGAGAAGGGAGGAGCAAGGAAAAGAAAGCACCCTCAAGTCACACTACCAGTGAGCGACACACCTACAACCAAGCCCACTTAGCTACTGAGCTCATCAATGGGTGGATCCTCTGGTGACTGTAGAACCCCCAAAAAGCCTACCTCTGAATACATGAGACTTTTGGGGGTCGTTTTAAGCCTAACCTGGAGCAGATAATGTAAGTAATAATTATGGAATACTAACTTGATACTTTATATCTAATACTTCTGTTTATTCATATTTTCTATGTATGTAAATATACCCAGGATATATTTTTTTAGATTGATTTTATTGGTACAATTTATATATACATTATGATCACAGTGAACATTGAGAGTTTGTACCAGTACATGACATATCTTGATTTTTATTTTTTCCCTTTTCCCCTCCCTTCCCTACAACTCCCATCCTCATATACATAAGATTTGTTTCCTTTTTTTTAACCATCAAATTTCTTTTCCCTTCTTTACTTACTCCTACCCCCCTTTTCCCTTTCACAATGTATTTTTAATTTGTTAATATATAAAATGTGTAGCTTTTCTATGGTGGAAGTACATCAAAATAACAATATAAAACTAGACACAGTAAGTGTTTCTAAAACTAGACACGTTTAATCTATTAAATGCAACCTAATTATAATAAATCAAGAATACTAAGCTGTTAAACTAGACAATCTATACAATGCTATCATTTGATATAATTCTCTTATCTCTGTTAAAAACACAGTTATTAAAAATATAATGCAGAGATGAGAGACAGGAGTTTTGTGGAAGTTTTGCTTTGTTTTATCTGTTTTTGGCTGGTCCCGAACTCCTGGTTGATTCTTCTGCCTCAGCCTCCCAAATGCTGGTATTACAAGCATGTGTTACTATACCCAACTAGGAATCTTTTTTTTTTTAACCCTTCAGGAGATTTTATTAAAGGTGAGCAGCTCCCATAGTGGAAGGCTCAGAGCAAAGAGTAACAAAGGAAGGAAAAGAAGAGAAAAAGGAAGGAAGGAAGAGAGAGACAGAAGTGAGAGAGAGGGGGAGAAAGAGTGGGAGAGAAGAGAGGGTGCAAGTGGTCTTATATAGACCCAGAGTTAGGAGGTCTCACCCAGCTAGGAATTCTTAAAATGATTTGCCAGCACTTACAATATAGAAGCATGTATCTCACTTGAAACTTGACTTCTTGAGAGAAGCCTTGTCTGAAATTCTTCCCCCAAGTTTTCCCTTATATACACCACACTCGAAATTGCTTGAATATAGCTTATGTAAAATAAAGCCTATGGATAACCTCTGAAATATAATGCTGTTCAGCAACATGTGTGTAATGAGTTGATATCTATAAAATTAAGTTTAATCTTACTTCATAATGTGCCAATTTATGGATCTATTTAGAATAGTATCTTGATTTTTCTTACTTCTTTGTATGGCCAATACATGCAGGGTCTATAATTTTTTAGGTTCATGAGAAGCAGAGAAAATATTTGTGCTGGTGCAGTGCCACACACTCCTAGTCCCAGTTACTCAGGAGGATGAGGGGGACAAGTATGAGTTGAAAATCACCTGTGCAATTTAGGGAGATTGTCTCAAAATTTAAAAAAGAATGAAGGAAGGAAATTTGGGGATGAGTTGTCATGATTTTATTTAAAATATTATAACTATCACATTGTTTCATGATCTCCCTATAATTGAACTCAGGAACTTGTGCTTGCCAGGCAGCCACCAGAACCACTGAGCTAAATCCCCGCCCCCAGACACAGCTTTTATAAGATAATCCTTACTAATGTAAGGCATGATATGCAAGAAATAACTTAATTGTCTACTGTTCATAAATTTTAGTAAAAGAAATTAACCAGAGCACTGTTAGTGTTCTCAGAATTTTATCCTTATCTAAATTTGATTTATATACCTGGTTCTTTGTCATTAATATCCATATCAATGATAACTTCTTTAGCATTAAAGACATTCTTATGAAGTCAAGTAGAAGAACAAAACAAAAACCAAGATGTAATGTGTATATGTAACCACTCTCCAAGATGATTATAAATAGTATGAATTGCAAATGCATACTTTCTTAAAAAAGGAATAAAAATCGCATGCCATTACATATTATTTGAGCATCTTCATATAACAGGCATCCTTCTAGTCCTATATTCAAAGTTCTTTACCTTTTCATTTGACTCATTCTTAGACTTGTCAGTTGTTGCCTGTATTTGTCCTCCCTAAATCCTTTTCTCAGACCCTTTATAATTTAATTTTTAAATTACATCTCCATGATTTTTAATTGTAAATTTCATAATTTACTCTTATTTATCTTCTCTACTCACAGTCTTGAAGTGGTGTGAGTGTGGAGAAGAGAACCACTGTTTCTGTAAGGGTCAAAGTAAACGTATTTTGAAACATTTTCTTAAATTGTTTTTTAGGCTGGACCAGAATACGGTCAAGGAATGAACCCTATTAGCCGCCTGGCTCAGATTCAACAGGCAAAAAAGGAGAAGGAGCCAGATTATGTTTTGCTTTCAGAAAGAGGAATGCCTCGACGCCGAGAATTTGTGATGCAGGTATTTATAACTTCTGTATTAGAAGAATCTAGAGCCATTGAAAAGATTTACGTACCCAGATTGGAATAGGGATGTTGGGGAAAAGACAAATTAGAATTTAGCAGCAGAAAGTAAAACCATGTTTAGTCTTCACTTCTTCCAGGTTCTACCTATCAACTTGGTGGCAACATGCAAGTGTCAAGGACATGTTAGACTAGACAACGTAAGTTTTGGAAGGGCCTGGGAGTTCACACAGTCTGTTCACCACAGTTTATCATTGAATACTTATCTTTTAACTCTCCACATTACATTTTGTAACCAGAGTCCATTAACTACTGAGCATTGGAGGCCAATGGAATTAGAAACAAAATTAAGAAGAATGAATATATGGAAAAAAGCCAAGAGTATGAATTTGCTGGTTAGTTAACCACAATGGGGACTGAAGAACTCAGAATCGCTGAGAGATCTAATTGCTGCATTGTGCGGCCATTAAAATTAAAGGGTGTCTACTAATGTATGAGCAGGCAGCTACAAGCTACAAGTGAGACTATCTGAATGCTTTCTTTGTTTTAAAATCATAACTGTTCACTTTCATTTTTCAATTCAAGCTACAACATTGAGGAATTTTGGTTTTAATTTCTTACTATGAAAATTTCAGTCATATCTAGAGATGGAAAGGGATGGATTCTAATGGATTCTAATTTGTCTAATACCCAAACACAAGAATTAACATTTTTGCCACGCTAGATTCAGTTGTTAATTTTTTTCTTCCTCCTTATTTTCTCTCCCCTTTTTCCTTCTTCCTCTGAGTTATTTTGAAGCTTATTTCTAACCAGGTCATTTGAGCCTTACATGCTTAGTTATGACTCTAGAAAACTAAGGAAATGTATTAGAATCATATAAGACCCAGTGTACATATAAATTTTTTGTCCCCAAGCTTTTTAATAATTAACTTATCAAACTTCGTTGTCAGATCCAAGGATGTTATCTTTCATATAATCTAAAAAAATTAAAATGTATTGCAGATTTTTGACATTCAGGTACATTTTTCATATTGGTTAAATGTTCATGCAGAGCTAAATTCTTGTTATTGGTGTCAAGGTTGTCGAAGAAATGGGTTTCGGCTTGGGCTGAGAGGATGAGGCTGCAGTCACCATGCAGACTCTGATGAAGGGTTCAAAGAAACGGTTCTGCTTTTTTATTGTCAGCACTAGCTTTTTATAGAGATGGTATAGGGGCCATGGGTTGGGGAGTTGGGGAGTCTGGGGAGCTACAGAGTTGGCCGTTACTGATTGGTAGGTTAACATCGTATCATATGATTGGTCTTGTGATCTGCATGTGTTCAGTTTTGTGGTCTTGTGATCTGCATGTGTTCAGTTTTGTGATCTGCCTCCACACAGGGCCTGTTTGCTTGGTTCTGTTCCTTTTGGCAGAGGGCTCCAGAGTCATGACATTGAGGAGGGACAGGATAGGTTTCACTTAGCAGATAAGCCTGGTTTCTGTGCCTGGAGGTGGCTGTTCTCAAGCCTCTCGGTGTCCCATAGTGTGCTACAAGACATACGTGCAGCGTACCTGACTGAGCCAAACGTGGACCTCTCCTTCAAATTTTGCCTTCTTTCTTAATTTGTATTCTCCATATTTCCTTATTTCCTAGTGCTCAATGCAATGATTTGTAAATAGTGGGATGTTAAGAAACATTTGTTATAGATTTCTTGGCTGCTTACCTGAGAAGTTTTTGCTGGAAATAAAACACACAATAGTCACAGATGAACCACTGCTTTGAACCAGACGTCCAAAGGGGGACTTTTTCCATGAATAGCGAATACCTTATTGTCTACATGTCACTAGGACTCAGAAGAGTGTTATGTAGTATTTTCACTTGGTAGAATATAATAATAATTTTTTCTCTAACATTGCTACACTACACTGTTTGTTATTCTGTACCAGAATGTATTAGGTGTAGTGATGCATACATGTAATCCTAGCAGTGAGGGAGGCTGAGGCAAGAGGTTGATAAATTTGAGTTCTGTTTAGGCAAGTTAGTAAGATCCTATCTCAAAATAAAAATTTTAAAGTCAGCTGAAGATGTAGTTCAGAGGTTGAGTACCCCTGAGTTTGATTCCCAGTTCTGCTAATAAACAAACTAGAATAGAATGGAATAGAAGGGATGTGTCCTTTGAATTTCAAAGGTTGAAAGAAATCACCTAAATTTTAGGCCTGTGTTAGAAATATAACCTGGTTTTGATTTTTAAACAACTCTTTTTAATGAAATGTATTGAATATCCCTTTTAAAAAGGAATGTAGAGTATCTGAGATATAAGCTTCTTAGCAGTATCAGCACTTATTACAGTGAAGGTAAATAGAATTATCTGGAGATAATTTGCTTATTTTTGTTTATCACCAAGGAGGGGGGTAGGGCGGGCAGGCGGGTGGGTGGGTGGGTGGCTAGTTTGTATGTTATAAAAAGAATTATATGTGTTGATTAGTAGATAAGAGAAAATCCCTGATGACATTGTTTGGGTAGTTAGTTTCAAAGAAAATTTCTTAAGAAAATTTCTTGCGTTTATCCTCCTATGTGTACCTTTTGGAATGGGAATGTTTATCTTGTGCCACTGTATGCTGAAAGTGTTTTACTTTCTTTTCACTTGTACAGGGGCTCACAGCTGAGTTTGCCTTAATCTCAGGGGAGATTTAGGAGTTAGACTTTTCAGCAGTGCTGAAACCATCAGGACTGGGCAACTTCTAGAAATAGACTAAATGCCTTTTGTGTAAAGGAATGTTCACAAGTCTTTGGGTGAGGGCAGGATCAGAATGTTATTTAAGTAAGTGTCTAGATGTCCCCCCAAAACCTCATGTGAATGAGTTTTTTTTTTTTTCCCCTCCGAAGTGGCTGACTCTAGTGTGAGATTAAGAGTTTGTGATTACTAAATTAGTCCACTGATTGGTCTTGCACAGCACTAATCCTGGTATCTCACATGGGGTATAAAATGGGCCGAAAGAAGCTGTTAAGGTTCCTTTGTTGCTTTTGCTACCTTGTGGATGTGATGAACTATTATTCTCATCTGTGGAGCCAGCCAGCTACAGATTGAAACCCCTATGAACTGTGAGCTAAATAAACCTTTCGCCCTTTAACTTTGGGTGTTGGGTGTGTATGTGTGCGTGTGTGGTATGTGTGTATAATTATTTTATATACATACATGTATGTATTTTGGGGGTATTGAGTATTTTGTCTTAGAAGCAAGAGAAAAGTTACTAAGATAAATTGGTTGAACTTAAAATTTCTTGTTCTTTCTCCATAGGATATTGGCTATTCTTAGCACTTTGCATTTTTATGTAAACTTTAAAACAGCTTTCAATTATTGTAAAAATATGTATATAGCTTTGATTGAAGTTCATTTAATTTATAGGTCAGTTTGAAGAGAAATGTGGCATTATGTTCTTCTCATCAGTCCATGTGCACAGCATATCATGTTTGTTTGGATTTTCTTTCCTTTTTTTTTTTTTTTGTTCCAGGGGATTGAACTCAGGACCTTGCACTTGCAAGGCAGGCACGATGCCACTGGGCTAAATGCCCAGCCCATTGTTTCGATTTTCTTTTTCACTCATTACTGTTTTTTTCCTTATAGAGGCTTTATACTTACTGATACTTGGTTTTTCATTTACTATAAATGGTATTTTAAATTTTCTACTGTGTATTGGTTGAATATAGAAATACAGTTAGCTTTTCTGTGTTGGCCTTACACAAACAGCTTGTTAGTGTCTCAGTAATTCTTGCATCTGTAGGTACTCTTGGATTTCCTATCTGCAATATCATGTCTGTAAATAATGGCAATTTCCCTCTGTTTGGTTCTTTTTTTTTTAGGTTTTTTGAGACAGGGTCTCGCTTTGTAGTTCAGGCTGGCCATGAGCTGAGCCTCAAACTCACATCACAGCCATCCTCCTGCCTCTGCCTCCCGAATGCTGGGATTACAGCACACCACCACGCCCCGCACTGTGGTATGTGGTGCTGATTGCTGCTAGGCATGAGTCTCCACGCCCAGTATAGTTATGTGGTTACCGGGGATCGAACCCAGGCCCTTGCGCTTGCAAGACAGGCGCTGGGACCACTGAGCTAACTCCCTGGCCCTTGTTGTAGATTTTTTATAAAATATTCTCTATCATATTAAAAAGGTTTCCTTATTCTCATTTAATAGTTTCCATAATGAACAAATGTTGTTTTTCTCTAAGTGCTTTTATGCCATTTCTTAGGAGGACCATATGGTTTTCTCTCCTCAACCTATTAATATAGTGGGGTCTATTGATTGATTTTGTTTGCTTTTCAAATGTTAAACTAACACTGCATTTTTGGAGTAGATCCAACTTTGTCATGATTCTTTTTAGCACTTTCTTACATTGTTCAAAACATTAGCATCTATGTTCATGAGTGAAACTCTTCAGTGAATTGCCTTTCTTACACTGTTTTTGTTGTATTTTAGAATCAAAGTAATGCCTCATAAAATAATTGTAGATGGATTCCTGTTTTTCTAATTTTGGATGAATTTGTGTAAGATTAGCAAAATTCCTTATGTATTGGGTAGAATTTGCTGAAGAAACTTTTAGGAGTTTTCCTCATAGAAAAGTTCTGTATAAAATCATGGTTTTAATGTCTCTAATAGTCCTTTTCAGTTAATAAGCTCATTCTGTGACAATTTGGATAATTTATATTGGTAAACATTTTTTTCATGAAATATTTTAAAAATTTAACATAAAATTTCTTATTTCATATTGGTGAATGTCTCTGTTTTCTAGTCTTTTGTCTTTTTTTCTTGATTAGTCTTTGGCTCATTGCTCTTTTCAGGGAATCAACTTTTGGCTTTTAAACTTTGCTGTTGTATTTTGTTTTGGTTCAGAGCTAAGTGACTCCCAAAGTGTCATGTGCTGGGAAGGTAATTGGATTATGAGGGAATTATTTTAGCTGCATTGTTGTTGGAATGTAGATTCCCATCAGAAGAGGCTGGTCACTCTGGGTGTGACTGGAAGGGTGTATCTCTCTTCCCAGCCCCTCCCTTGCCTGTTCCCTGTTTTGAGGACGCCTTGAGGGGAGCAGCTGTCCCTCTGCTGGGCTCCTCAGCTCTGTATCCTGCTGAGGAGCCAGCAAGACTGAGATGGGAGGCACAATACACTCCTCTGGAAGTTGTGAGTGTTGGATATCGTGTCTCAGTGCCAAGAAATATTAACTAAGACAACTTTGTTTTCCTTTGCCTTAATTTTTATTTTTGTCTTTATTCTACTTTCTTTAGGTCTGTTTTATTGTTACATTTATAACTTCTTGAGATGGATGGATCATTTTATCCCTTTCTATACACTATTATAGTTCTACACTTTTTTCTAGATTCTTCTTTAGCTGTGTTCTTCAAGTTTTAATATATATTTATTATTACTTAAAAGTTTTTCTAATTTCCTTTAGAATATCTTCTGTTAGCCATGGATTATATGAGCTATATTGTTTAATTTCCACAGTTGTGATTAATTCTTTGTTTCTCCATTTACAGAGACAGCTGTATAAAAACAAATTGCACAGTAGTTATATTTTCTATGTCGCTTTGTGAATTTTTATTGTAATTCTGATTGTTTCCTGAGTTTTGTATCTGTAGTATATCTTACCATAAGCGTAGACATCTCTAAAACAGAATTACATAACTCAGAAAATGTACATGTGGACCAACTCCCAACAATCAGTGTGATTATTATGAACTGCAAATGGGTTCTAAAAAACTGTGAATATAAGATGGCTGTTCATGTTTAAATATATGTGTAGACATACATGTATGTTTACATTGCTCACAAAAGATAATCATGAAGTAGTTCACTATATACTAAATAATTATTCTTAAACACTGACTTACATAGATTAGCAGTAAGTAGCTGGTGTTACCTTTGCTTTATTGATGAAAGGTGAGGCTTAGAGCTGTTAAATAGCTAGGAAGTAGAGTTGGGTTTCATATCCCAGTCTAATTTGGAAACCTTTCTTAATATAGTGTTATCCTAATGCTCCTATATTAATTCTCTTCAAGAACTGTTTTTCTTTTGAGACAGGGTCTCGCTCTTGTAGTTCGGGCTGGCCCTGAGCTCAGCCTCAAACTCACATCACAGCAATCCTCCTGCCTCTGCCTCCCAAGTGCTGGGATTACAGGTGTGAGCCACCACGCCTGGCACTGTGGGATGTGGTACTGATTGCAGCTGGGTGTGAGTCTCCACACCCAGGATGGTATATGGTTACTGGGGATTGAACCTGGGCCCTGAACCTTGCAAGACAGGCGCTGGAACCACTGAGCTAAATCTCTGGCCCTTCAAGAGCTGTTTAATACACATTTTTATAAGCTTGGGATACAATATGAACATTAATTTAAATTGTACCAATATAAATTTCAGCCTTTTTAGTTTATTGAAATAAAGAAGCTAACTGTAGTAATAATGACTATTAATATATACATTTTTCTTATACATGTAATAACGGCTTGTTTTTTTTAAAAAATCAAACAATATATAAGAAAGTAAAAAGTCTTCTAAGAGTCTGCCATGCTGAGATAACCCAGAATTGACATTTTGAGCCCCATTTTCTATATTTTTCTCTGCATATACCATCAACTAAGTGGTATCTTAACTTGCTATTTTACTTTGAACTGAATTTTATATTTTGCTTTATAATGTAAAGGATTCCTAGATACCAAAGCAACTGTCACTCATTTCTTTCTTTAATCTTACCAGGTCAAAGTAGGCAATGAAGTTGCTACTGGAACAGGACCTAATAAAAAGATAGCCAAAAAAAATGCTGCAGAAGCAATGCTGTTACAACTTGGCTATAAAGCATCTACTAGTCTTCAAGATCAACTTGATAAGGTGAGAACAAAGTTCTACATATATGAGTGCTTTCGATCACTTTATTAAAGTGATAAAAAAATTCTGACCTTACAGTATATGTCACTTCCAACATTTCTTTTAAATTTTTAAAATTGATTTTATTGGTACATTTTATATACACATCAGGATCACACTAGATATTGAGAATTTGTACTAGTATATGATATGACTTAATTCTCATTTTTCCTATTCCCTGCCCACCCTACAATCTCCTGCTCCCTAAATACATAAGCTTTGCTTTTTTTATTGTCATCAGATTTTTTCCATCAACTTCTAGCATTTCTGAGGCAGTGCTATGTATAAGATAGCTATTACAAATATAAAGTAACATTTACTTAAGAGACGAGATGAAATATTAGTGAATAAGTGTATATAAAGTTAAAAGATACTGAGAATTTGTGCTGTGGCTGCCAATATTCTATGTAATACCAGATTAATATTTTGAAATTTATTAATTGGTTGATTTTGCTAGTCATTTTGTTTATACACATAGGCTTAATTTGTACCTTGGAACAGAGGTTGTTAGCTGTAGTTTTGAAATGGAACTGAATACTGGAAATAAAAATTTTGACTTATTCCATTAGGACAGGAACTATATAAACTGATTTTATTTACTTTAAATTTAAAGGTAAATTTAGAGGGTGTTTCCTTTCTTCCAAGACTTGTGTTCATGGCTTCCTGTTTCTTCTGCAGCCCTTAATGACATCATTAACACCTAGCTGTGTTGTAAGAGAAGCAGAGAACCCAGAGTTCAGGGCTTGATAGGTAATTTGGCAAGAATTGGCTTCATTTTATTTTGCTACATTATCATTTTTGTTATGTATGTATATGTAGAAACTTTCTATGAAATACTTTATTTGTTTTAAAATTCATAATAAAACAAGCTAAATAATTGCTTTTATTGATCAGGCCTTTCACGTGTGAAGATTATTTCAGGGGTATAGTTTCTGTAATAACTCATTTCTGAAGTTTAGAGTAAGAAATAGTCTTGCGGTTTAAAAAGCCTGCTATACTATTTGAGGTAGCTATGATTGTTTTGAATGATTAAAAAATCATTTATCTGTGTAGCATTACTAGAAATTTCACTTGTTGCTATAACCTGGCTAGTCAATGCATTTTCTTCTTTTTAAAGTATTTGTAATATGAAACTTAACATATGTTCATGTTTCTGTGGATCTTATATTCTGTATATGCTGTTTTAACACATTTATATTGACTTAAAACTGGTGAGTGCTTTATAAAGATATGTCAAAATAAATCTCTTCACAGATACTGATTTATAAGTTAAATGAAAGAAAACAAAACAAAGAAAGCATGAATTTAATTTACTTGAAAAACATTTTTTGCATACCTGCTGTGTTAGTCATGGTTCTCCAGAGAAACAGAAACAACATCTTCATGTATACACGAGAGACATTTATTTTAAAGAATTAGCCCGTGTGAATAAGGAGGGCTAGCCTGTCCACAGCCTAGTGGAAAAGACTGACAGGCTGACTGGAGACTCAGAAAAGAAAGAATTACAGTTTTGGTCCAAAGACAGTCTGCAGGTGAAAAAAAGAAATTCTGCTGGAGAATTCTCTCTTGCTTGAGTGGTTTGATCTTGTTTCCTCTTTAGGCCTTCAGCTGATTAGATCAGGCCCACCTGTATTGTGTGGAGCATTCTGCTTTACTTAAGGTCCACCAGTTTAAATAAATCTCATCCAAAAGCTCTCTCATAGAATAGTGTGTGATCGGCTATCTTGGCACTTTGATCCTGATAAATTGACACATGAAATTAACTCTCACACCCTCTAAATTCCAGGCAGCTATAACTGAAGTTAAAATGACTGAAACTTGGCATTTGCATTCAAGGAACTCAACATTAAAATGTTAAGATTGGGAGATTTTGATCACATAACAAAAATTTTGGCATCCTGGAACTCAGGGGTCTTAAAGATCAGGACAATCTGAGGTGACTTTTTATGTACAGTAGAGAACTTTGGGAATCATTCATTTAAGACCGGAACATGAAAGTGAGATGATCTGGCTTTTATTCTTCGAGGATAACTGTGTAAGTAATGTGGAGAGTGGGTTTGAGCAGATGAAGGTGAAGGCAGGGCTCCAGACAGCAGTCAGGCAGGGGTGTTCAGCTGAGAGATAACGGACATTTGAACTTAGACCGCGGTAGCAGAGGGAAGAGAAGGGAGAGTGAAAAGTACAGCGATAGCTCAGACGTACACTTGGCAGGTGTCACTAGGGACAAGATGTGTGGTGTGCTTAAAAACTATGGTGAATATTTAAAGATTTTATTACATTAAAAGATATACTGCCAGAAATCCCTTACAAAATACTTTACCACCTCCACCCCGACTTCAAACACACTTATTCCATCACTCTGGCCACTTCTGAAGCAGTTTTAGAAATATTTCCTTTCTTTAGTTGTGCTGTCATGACTGCCTCGATGTCCTGAATCAATCTGAAACTTTTTCTTGATCATTTTGACTTTGAGGAAGTGTACCAGAAGTCCTGTGGTGCCAAGTCCAGAACGTGGCATGGCATTCACTGTATTTTTGATCATACCTTGTAAAAACATACAAAAGCAGACTTCATCCCTGCTCCACAAGGTGGCAATGATGGGATGAGTGTGTTGCAGTGCGAGGGACTACTTCCAAGGGGCCTACTGGTAATGTGTCTTCTGCTGTAATATATCGTATACACCATATATTTCCTTCATGCTTCACACATGGGTGGGTACAGGAACAAGAAGGAACAAAGAATATCAGCATAATGGAGGAATGGAGGATGGTCACCTACTGAACCAGGTGATGATTAGAATTCACAGTTATAAACAATGAAAAAAGAGTCTGACTTTGCTTTCCCATTATCCCAAGGCGTCTCATATAAGGAGTTAATATTTATTCAGCATTTAGTAATGTTTGAAAGACAGTGAGTATTTGTAATTGCTTGATAAGTGAAAATAAAATAAATATCCTTGCAAGGCTAGTCTACGCTTATATATGTGTTCCCCCACTTTACAAAAAATTCAGATTTATTGATATGCAGCTCAGCAAATAATTTAAAAAAAATTTTTTAAGATAGGGTCTCACTGTGTAGGCAGGCTGTCCTTGAACTCGTGGCAATCCTCCTGCCTCAGCTTCCCAAGTGCTGGTATTGCAAATGTGAGCCACCATACCTGACATTTCACAAATCTTTTTTTCTTTTTCTTTTCTTTTTTGAGACAGGGTCTCGTGTTGTGGTTCAGGCTGGCCCTGAGCTCAGCCTCCAACTCACATCACAGCAATCTTCCTGCCTCTGCCTCCCGAGTGCTGGGATTACAGGCATGAGCCACCACGCCCGGCACTGTGGTATGTGGTGGTGATTGCTGCTGGGCGTGAGTCTCCACACCCAGTATGTTATATGGTTACCGGGGATGAACCTGGGCCCTTAAGCTTGCAAGACAGGCGCCAGAACCACTGAGCTAAATCCCCAGCCCACATTTCACAAATACTGACAAGTATACTGCATATGTTTGCAGGTTAATCACTACCACATTTACTATTTATAATAGCATTTGTGTTATCCCTAAAAGTTCTCTAATGCTCCTTTGTAAGTTTAATATGGTCTTTTGCCTAATTTTGTTTTCTGTTCCTTTTTGTCTTTTTGAGAATGTCATACAAATTAAATCGTTCATTATATAGTTGTGTGGGGAGGTGTCTGACTTCTTCTTACTGCTTGGTATAATGCTTTCGAGAGTTACTCACTTGGTTGCATTTGTCGTTAGCTTGGTGTTATTGTTTTATTCGCACTTTGAAGCTATTATTAATAAAAGTGGCTACAAACATTCATGTACAAGTCTTTATTTGTACATATTCCTCTGTTGGATCCTGTATGCATATATTCATATAAGTGCATTTTAAATAAATGCATAAAAAATTATGAAGCTATTTTCCAGAGTCAGTACCATTTTAAATTTCTACCAGCAGTTTTAGACAGTTGTACTTCTAGGTTTTGGTGTTGTCAGTTTTGATTGCTTTGGTCCTGTCTCTTTGTATTTTAATGTGCATTTCTCTAATAATTAATAAAGGCGAGTGTCTTATCATGTGTTTATTTCTTCCTTGAAGTTTATTTCTTCTTAGAACTTTTGCCTTTTATAAGAGTGGATGGTTTGCTTTCTTTTCAGGTCACCAGAGTTTTTATGTACTTCAGATAAAAGTCTGTCAGATACATATTTTACAATGTGTGACTTGTCTTTTTATTTTTTAATAATGTCATTTGAAGAACAAACGCATTTAGTATTTGTGGTGCTAGAGATTGAACTCAGGGCCTGTACTCACTAAGCAAGTGTTCTAACACTGAGCCACACCTTACTTCCTAAAATGTTTCATTCTTTTCTATTTTTTGTTTGTTTGTTGTAAGTTTTTTGAAATAGAGTCTTGCAGTGAAGTTCAGCCTGGCCTCAAACTCACTTCGTGGCCCAGGCTGGCTCTGGAAGTCATAGAGATTCTTCTGCCTCAGCCTCCTGAGTGCTGGGATTATAGGCACGCGCCACCACACACACTTTACTATAATGTTTAATTCTGATAACATCTGCTTTATCAGAATTTTTTAATGATTTATACTGTTTGGACTTTAATGAAACTTTGTCTCATCTAAGGTGGCAGTGATTCTCTGCTTGTTTCTAAAAGTTTTTAGTTTTAGATTTTATATTTAAGCCTGTGATATCCACCCATCTATTCATCCTTCTTTCTGTTTGTGTATCTATTTATGCTGTGGATGGAACCCAGGATTTTATACATGTTAAGCATGTGCTGTACCCCTGAGCTATACTCATGGCCCATGTTTTATGTAATTTTTGAACACAGATGAAGATTGAAGCTGGTTCTCTCCCTTTTTCTCTCTCTTCCCTCTTCTCTTCTTCTTTAAACAGTTGGCTGTTCAGCTGTTTTAGAACCGTTTGAAAGTTTACTGCTCTCTCCATTGAATTTCTGTAGCACTTTTGTTGAAAAATCAATTTACCATATATTTGGGAGATTGTTTTTAGATTTTTAAATTTTCTGTTAATCTGTATTTCTTCCCTTAAACTGTTAGAACTCTGTACTCGTTATAGCTTTTTAAATTAAGACTTGAAATCAGGTAAATTGAAAGCTCTATCTTTGTTCTGTTTTTTGAAATATGTTTTGGAGTCTTTGGGTTTTTATGAATATTTTAGAATAATTTCCTACTAGAAGAAAATTGATTGAAATTTTTATTGGGGTCATGTTGATCCCATCTCTGTGGACCAATTTTGTGTGCATTGAGTCTTACCTAAAATGTCTTATTTTTCTATTTATTTAGGTTTTTAGAAATCTATCCCTCATTCTGAAAAATTTTCAAAGAAATAGCCTATGTATGTTATGTTTATCCTTAAATATTTGGTCTTTGATGCTGTTGTTAATGCAGTTGTTTTTTAATTCCAGTGTTTAATCTTTCATTGCTACTATGTAGAAATACTTGATTTTATATATTGACATTGTACCTTGTAATCTTTGTAAATGAATTTAGCTTTTTATTTTTTTAATACTTGGAATTTTCTACATTTATGGTCATATCCTCTGCAAGTAGAGCTTCCTTTCTAATCTCTGTAGCTTCTTTTTTTTTTGAGACAGGGACTTGCTTTTATATTTCAGGCAGACCCTGAGCTCTCTGTGTATCCCAGGCAAGCCTGGAACTCACAGCAGTCCTCCTGCCTCTGCCTTCCAAGTGCTGGGATTACAGGGGTGGACCACTATGCCTGGCATTGTGGTATGTGGTTCTGATTGCTGGTGGGCGTGGGTCACTATGCTTGGCATTGTGATGTGTGGTTACTGGAGATTGAACTCAGGCCCTTGGGCTTGCAAGGCAAGTGACTGAGCTAAATCTGCTGCCCATCTGCAGTATCTTTTATAAGGAATTAGACATTTAGTCTTGCATCACAAACCACTTGGCTCTTTGTAAGCTCTTTGCTGTCTTCTCTCAGTGCAAGATGAATTTTAGCCACTCATATCTGCATGTTCATTTCCTGACTAAGTTCTACACTTTTATTTATGTACTTCTTTTGCTGTTTTTTCTTTTCTTATTCTGTGTATTTGTGAATACTTTTTTTTTGGTACCAAGAATCAAACTCAGAGCCTTGCTCTTGCCAAGCAGGCACTGTGCTTCTGAGCTATATCCCTGGCTCTTATTTATGAATTCCTGCATTACCACTTTATAGATATTTTGGGAAAGAGGAAAGACCATCTTTGCAATCAATTCGACACGTTTAAATTGAAACCTACCAAAAGCAATTTCATTAAAGTGTTGGGGTTGAAATTTTAGAGCAGCACTCTTGGGATTCAGTTGAAGGTGAAATACTAGTACAGGGAATATGATACTTATCTTTAGTCATCAGTAGGAGACAGATTCATAAGAGAGGAATGAAGTTTTTGTTTTTACCAAATTGAAAGGTGCCTCAGGAGTCTGGGAGCGAGCATTTTTCTTTTTAGCTTGGTCTTCCCCTCCTTAAAAGGATTAGTTCCTCCATATTTCCTCAGATGGACAGACTTCAATGGTCAGCTCTCCTCTTGTTCTGTGATCTTGTTGGGTACTTCACAGAGAACAGAATGCTTTCCTAGGCCTCTCCTCAGCATATTTTGCATTTAAAGACATTTGTTCTTCTTGCATCCTTTTATAACCAGGGAGCTGTTGTCATCATCCAGTCCATTTGTATATGTCAGGCGTGGTGAGTCACACTATGAGGGCTGCCGAGGCCTATATCATTTTGGGGTTAGAAGCTACACATGACAAATGGTATCAGTTTATAAGTTCTTACAGCCCTGGGAATCTCGGATGCAGAAGTGAACAAGAAAGATTGAGTGACGTACAATTTGAGATGTGCAGGGTGGGTCTGGAGAAGGATAAAGGGATCAGTAGTTGTAAACTGGAAGAAAACATTAGATACATGATCCAAATGAGGAAGATGAAAAAGAAACTGTAGGTAGTAGGACAGACTAGGGGGAAGCAATGGCTTTGGATAAAGACTTAATGAAATTCAATTAGAAAAAGTATTTATAGAAATAAAGTGACTCAGTTGTCAAACAGAAGAAATACACAAAGTGAGGTTTGGGAGATGAGCTGTACACTCTGCTTGTTAAGAATAAAATATATTCCGTTGTTTTTGTTCCTTCCTTACCTTAACTTTTTATTATCATTCCCCTTTTTGGGGACGTGGATTATTGTTAGTAATTATGTTGACCTGTACTTGCTAACTGACCTCTTTCCCTGTAGTCTCCTAATAATCATCTCTGAAAGAGTAGAAAGTTTTGACTTTAGGTTTAGCTGTCAGAGGAAAATCATGTTATCTACTGGTTAAAATTCCTAGTTACTTAAGTTGTTTTTAAATGCAAAGTGAAAGACAGAAGAAATTAGTATCATTGAATAATACAGATTTTGATTCACTCCTTAAAGATGAAAATCTGCTTGATTAGTAAGGCTAGAATCTGTGGTTAACTGTGAAACTGCTCTAGGGTTCCTTCCTGAGAACTGCACTTGTCAGCAGTTGGATAGGTGTAAACTGTTTTGGAAGCAGGAATAAAATGAAAGGGAAGAAAGAAATTGGGTGTAGGGATACCTAACAAGAGGAAAAATAATGTGATGGTAATAAAAAAGGAAACAAAGTTTATGTATATAGGGGTGGGAGGTTGAGAAGTGGGTAGGGGGATGGGAAAAAAATGAGTGTTAAGGGGCCGGGGAGTTGGCTCAGTGGTTCCGGCGCCTGTCTTGCAAGCGCAAAGGCCCGGGTTCGATTCCCCGGTAACCACATAACAATACTGGGTGTGGAGACCCACACCCAGCAGCAACCAGTACCACATACCACAGTGCCGGGCATGGTGGCTCACGCCTGTAATCCCAGCACTCGGGAGGCAGAGGCAGGAGGATTGCTGTGATGTGAGTTTGAGGCTGAGCTCAGGGCCAGCCTGAACCACAAAAAGCGAGACCCTGTCTCAAAAAAATCCTAAAAGAAAAAAAAAGAGTTTATTTGTGTCATATACTGGTACAAATTCTCAATGTTGAATGAGATCATGATGTGTATATATAATGTGCTAATAAAGATTTGAATTTTTAAAAAGTTAAAGATAAGGAAGGAACAAAATAATTTTGTTTCTTTCTGCTCACCTGCTTTTTATACCAATACCTGCTTTAGCTGCTTTTTAAAATCTTTTGAAATATCTTTCTTTTTCAGATTTGTCTTCATTTATTCTTTGCAATAGTCCTTCCCATCATGATTGCTTTTCGCCTTGTTCTTACAAGTTCCAAACTATTTGTCATCTGTATTTTCCTTTTCTTTGTTAGATGCACTTTATACTTAATTCATACTTTTTTTTTAAATCATTTTTTCTTCAGCTTCTTTCTGTCTGAACCAAAGCATTCAACAGTGCTTACTCACTCTTCAGATGGACACTGCAGATGTAGGTGCAGTAGGTGCAGATGGACACTGCATCACTTTTGTGTGTCGCCGTGTGCCCTCTGGCTAACTGCTGAACCTCTCATTTGACTTGCTTCTCTACAAAGTAGTAATCTTACCAGGTTATGTGAGGCTGAAAAAAGATTCTATCTGCGTAAAACACTTAGCAGACGACCAGCCATACTTTACATCTGGTGCATTCCTTTTGCTGCCAATTTAGCGGTCCTGTAGAGGATGCTAGTGCTAGTGTTGTGTAGACGAAGGTTACAACAGTGAACTGTCAGGTGGTCAGTGTGGGGGTTCATAGAAATTATTTTAAGTCGAAAAAAAGATAACTAAAGGAAAAAGATGCTCTAATTCATAGGAAGATGCTGGTTATTCTCACATACTATCAACTTATTTTTCAGGAGTCTTTATTTTCTTTTTTGCTGCTATTCTCCCACCAAACCTTTCTTGAATACTCTTAAGGTATATGATAGCTAAGAGAGATAAATAAAAAATTTTTGGAAAAAAACATTGGTGAACTATTTAGTAGAATTATATCTTTTTTTGAGACTTATTATAAACTTTTCCAGAATGGATGTGGTAGCATTTCTATTTTGAATCTCACCTTAGGATTGATGGGGGTCTTTTATACACTTTAGTACTTATGATTATTATTATTATTTACTGTTTCAATAAAAGATTACTTATTTTTTATTCCTGTCTAGAATTCATTTTATATGTAATATGCTAATATGCCTTAAATTTCTTATGCCTTAAATTATAATAAATGTAAATGAGCAGATAAAAGTAGAAAGAGTAATAGATACAAATGTAGAAACAGGATAGATGATACTGTTCACGTTAGTGACTCTCAAAGCTGTTACTACTGCGAAGAACAGCCGTACAGGAGATCTTTTCATTGCTTAACTGATCAGCCAACATTTTAAAAAAATAAGCCTGTTTCCCTGTATTTAAATGACTTATTTACTCTTTTTAGACAGGGGAAAACAAAGGATGGAGTGGTCCAAAGGCTGGGTTTCCTGATTCAACCAATAACAGTAAGTTCTCTTTTTGTGTTATCTGCATTTGGGTATTTATCATTGATTGAGATTGCTGTGCTACATGCATATTTGTATCCTTAAAATGGGTAAGCCATCACATACTATTACCATTAATACATACACAGTGGTGATATTTTTGTCTTTTATTGAAATAACATTCTTTAAAAATAAAAAACCATTATCTACAAATAACTTGCTCTCAAATCCAATTAGCTGTTTTCAGCTTTGATTTTTTTTAAGTGTACACACAAGTATATACAAATGCATGTGTGTGTGGTTGTGGTACTGAGGATTGAACCTCATGCCGTGGTTGAGCTATAAAAAATTTTGAGACAGTGTCTTGAGTTGCTGAGGTTAGGCCCAAATTTCTTTTCTTTTTTTTAAAGGTTTTTGGAGACAGGGTCTCGCTTTGTGGTTCAGGCTGGCCCTGAGCTCAGCCTCAAACTCACATCACAATCCTCCTGCCTCAGCCTCCCGAGTGCTGGGATCACAGGCGTGAGCCACCACGCCCGGCACTGTGGTATGTGGTACTGGTTGCTGCTGGGTGTGGGTCTCCACACCCAGTATTGTTATGTGGTTACCGGGGAATCGAACCCAGGTCCTTGCGCTTGCGAGACAGGCTCCGGAACCACTGAGCTAACTCCCTGGCCCTAGGCCCACATTTCTTTTCCTATCTCATCCTCCTGCAGTGCTGGGATGGTTATGCACCACTACGCTGGCACAAATTTTTATATAGTTGTACTATTGATAAAAATTTTTATTCTCTGATTTTCACCTAACATTGCCTCACACTTGTGGTCACACTTTGTGGTCATAAATATTCCTCACACTTTGTGGTCGTGAAAATTGTATTGTATTGAAGCCACTAAGTAAATATAAAAAATATAAATATAAAATTACTCAATACTCTTGTTCCACTTAATGTATTGTCAGACCTGTAAAAATCAATGTCAAGTTAATTGCTTATTTCAAATGTACCTGTTAACCTTTCGTATTAGCT
Source organism: Petromus typicus (assembly GCA_004026965.1). Lineage (NCBI taxonomy): Eukaryota > Metazoa > Chordata > Mammalia > Rodentia > Petromuridae > Petromus > Petromus typicus. Next base: position 42,948 of record PVIR01002767.1, read on the forward strand.
AGGTAGACATTTTTCCTTAACAAGCCCCCAAAATATGAAGCATCTGTTTTCACTGATATGACCATTTTACTGTAAATCAATCAGACCATTTGACCAGTGAAAAATTCCAGTCTGTATAACTTCTAACCTTCTTTTCTTCCTTACAATCTGTGATGTTGAAAAGGCTTAAATCTGCAAATTGGCACTTCGTTTCTTGATGTGTTTATAGTGAAATTAGTAGCAGTTTTTATCAAAGCATGCTGATAAGAATTGAGTTCTTGGGTAATCAAAACTAATCTTGTGAGAAGAATAATTCTGTGAGGTAATTGATTCTAGGGTTACTTTCTGGAGTAAGTTAAATTAATGTGCCTGTGAACCTTGGGACTGTATGTGTAGTGCAATAAAAATGTGATGGGCTCATTTAGCACAGAACCCAGGGAAAAACAGAGTCATTTCAGTATTCTTAAGAGTTTATATTTAATTCCTTTGATGTTTGAATATATTGGTTTATAATCACTTGCTAAGGAAATCAAATATTAAATTAATTGTAGTTTTCTATGAAGTACTTAGCACAGTTCATGTTCTTAGTACGCTTGTAATGAGTGCTTCTATCTCCTCTCCCCTTCTTTGACTAAAATGATAAAATTCTATGCACATTTGTCATACTTTTTTTATACCACACAGAAATGTATAGTGTTTATTATATAATTTATCATATGATAATTGTGTTTAACATATAATTATGAAGGAATTTACGTAGTCTGTATTATATATTATATCTGATATAACATTATATAATCAAAGTACATGATAGTAGTAAGTTTCAATGGCTGAGTCCAGTCTTTGCTCTTCTCTGCCTTCAGGCCTTCTTTTTCACTTATAGGGGCTTTTTTCCTTTTTTGTCAGACTTTTTTCAGTAGTTTTTTGCACACATATTGTGATCAAAGACTATTTACTTTGTCCTTAGTTATACTTTAACACCAGTCATTATTATGAAGAATATGAACATGACCTGTTTGAATATAGAAGTGATACAGTAACTAACTTGTTAGTGTTTTGTTTTGTTTTTTTGAGACAGGGTCTCGCTTTGTAGTTCAGGCTGGCCCTGAGCTCAGTCTCAAACGCACAGTAATCCTCCTGCCTCTGCCTCCCGAGTGCTGGGATTATAGGCGTGACCCACCATGCCTGGCACTGTGGTATGTGGTTCTGATTGCTGCTGGGCATGAGTCTCCACACCCGGCATAGTTGTATGTGGTTGTCGGGGACTGAACCCTGGTCCTTGAACTTGCAAGGCAGGAGCTGGAACCACTGAGCTAAAATCCCCAGCCCAGTAATTTAGTTTTAACATGAACTGACACTAGAAGACTACTTGCAAACTATATATGTATATTAAATAGTGATATTTTGGTCTTCAGCATTATGTGGTGGTTTGTTTGTTTGTTTGTTTTTAACTTGCTAAAGGATGCTTGAACTGCTTTCCAGGTATGGAAAGATGCCAGTGAGTTTAAGTGATCAAAAGTGTATGAGAATGCCTAAAAGTTTTTTATAAACATACAGTCAGAAGTGGTAAAGCTGTTTGAAGCCAATTTAAAACTTAAACTGTATAGGCTTGTGAATTCCTCTGGTCTATAGAGGTACAAATTGAGAATGTGAAAGAAGGGGTTCCTTTACCCCTTCCTAGCTGGGAGGCGTGAGAAAGCTGACATGGAAGCTTTTAAAATGAACCATTGGAGGTCCTGCTCAGGATACAAGGAGCAAGGCATCTACGCTTGCAATTTCACTACCCAAAGGCTGGTTCTCACCAGTGAAACCCAGACCTTCCTACAGCCAGTTCAGAGCTACTTACTTGCATTAGGGAAAAATTGGTTTCTTTTAGGAGTTGACCACTTCGGTGATAAATAAGTTATATGAAACAATTTAAATTTATGTATTATGGTAACATGTAGATAAGTTCTCTTGTACTCTCTTAGGTTCTTTTTTTTTAGGTTTTTTGAGACAGGGTCTCGCTTTGCGGTTCAGGCTGGCCCTGAGCTCAGCCTCAAACTCACATCACAATCCTCCTGCCTCTTGCCTCCCGAGTGCTGGGATTACAGGCGTGAGCCACCACGCCCGGCACTGTGGTATGTGGTACTGGTTGCTGCTGGGGTGAGTCTCCACACCCAGTATTGTTATGTGGTTACCGGGGAATCGAACCTGGGTCCTTGCACTTGCAAGACAGGCGCCGGAACCACTGAGCTAACTCCTTGGCCCTCTCTTAGGTTCTTAAGTTTGAAATTCTGCCGTGTTTCTGCCCTGTAAAGAATATTTGTGTTTACATTTTACAGAAAGAGATTAGAGCAGGGATCTCTAGAATGCCACCTGTTAGGGGAAGCAAGAATTTGACGTTGCCAGTGCAAGCTGCATCATTGGCATGCTGCCTGACCTGTAACATCTTACCTCTCATTATTCAGTGTGCTCTGTTAAGAGTTATGTGTACAAATACATAATGTTGTGACTATAATTAGACAGTTTCTATATTCTTGAGTAACACTGGAAAAGGTAGCGTGTTACTTTGTGTCGTCATAGTGTGATTTTCTTGATTATTATTTTTTTGGTCAGATTCTACTTTAAAATTGAAATTTTGAGGATGAAATTTCTTACCATTATTTGGTACAAAATTAATTTGGAACTATAATGTACAAAATTAAAAGAAGGAAGTGTAGAATTAGGATGAAAAAAGACATTTTATTTTATTTTACTTTAGGTTTTCTGAGACTGGGTTTCACTTTATAGTTCAGGTTAGCCTTGAACTGTATAGTCCAGGCTGGCCTTGAACTCAAAGCATTCTTCCTGTTTTAGCCTCCCAAGTGCTGGGATTACAGGTGTGTGCCACCAGGCCTGGCCAACAAACGATATTTTAATCTAGAATAGCTAGCACTCAGCTATATGTAGACAAAAAATGTTTGTGTGCATTTAATTTTTGAAGTGGAAAATTTTTTTTAAAGAGTACAGTAATAAACTGCTAACAATTACAACTAAAAAGTAGTTTAAATGGCTTTGCAAATGATTGTGATTACACAGACAGATTGGCTCTTCAATTTATTTTCTTGACTTGATTGCCTGCAGCTTTAAAATATGAACCCAATTTTTGTGTGCTTCTCAGGCTTTTTTCTTTGTACTGAAATGCGTCAGTAGGTGACTGTTCTATGTGTGTTTTTATCCTTTGGGTTTTTGTCATAATTATGTTGTACAAACACTTGTAGCTCTGTAATGTGAAGTTGGTGTTAAATTTAGCATGGGCCAATTTTATGCTTGGCATAAACATAAAAAGCTAGCTTTTTACAGATGACTGGCTACAAGCTTTTTAAAAGATCAGGCATTTTAAAGGTCTACTGATGGTTCGTGGAAAACTTTGTAAAACATTTAGATATAGTTCAATTGATCTCTTTTGTATTTGCATTCCATGTTTCTTATTAATACAAGATTTTACTTAAAAGCAGTTTCATTGTTTCTTAAAGGTGGATTTTAGCTTAATTCAACATTGGACTAAATTCAAAGGTATTTGCTGGCATGTGCCAAATCCACCCACTAAAAGTTAATTTTGAGGTACTTTTTCACATAAATATTTTTCCATTAACCTTTTAAAAAGTTTTATTTAGTCCCTGTGAAATACACTGGCTCTTCTAGGTTCACTAGAGATAAATCAAAGACAAAACTTTTGGGGACAGGTTAGAATTCTAATTGACCCTGCTTAGTTGACTTAACCACATTTTAAACATATTTTTACTATACGCATTACTATTGTATATCCTAATCCACACAGTCCCATCGTGCCAGGGAGATGGTGTCTGATAGATGGCCTGTGTGTTACCTACAGTGCTATATGCTATATTTATTTATACTTTTATTTATTTATGGGTTTTGGAGACAGGATTTTGCTGTGCAGCTCAGGCTGGCTTTGAATCAGCCTCCTCAGTGCTGGAATTACAGGTGTGTGCCACGACACCTGGGGTATGCTGCATCTAGAACCTCTGTTTTTCTTTTTGTTGAAGTGGTGGAGTTATACTTTTAAGATAGTAAATCAGTGTTTTCTGTCCTTAATAGTGTCTTGAGAGGTGTTTTAGTTACTTTGCTCATTGCTGTGACACTGAAAGTTAAAGGAGGAAGTCTTCTTTGGCTTAGCATTCATAAGGCTTCAGTCCACAGCCGGCTGGCTCCCAGGTAGCGTGCCACATGGCAGAGACCATCGCAGAGGAGAAGCAGTTCACGGTGAGCAGAGTGGCAACAAGGAGTGGCCACAGCTCTTTCTGTCCCTTGTGTCATGTCCCAATTACTTAGGACAAGTAGTGCTTATACCTTTAATCCTAGCATCCTCCATCCTAGCATTGCACCATGAATCAGTGCTCCTGTCTCACGCTCTGGATTCAGTCCCCACCTGTGACCACAGGAGGCATTGGGTGACATCTAGACACAGGGCATATGAGGAGAGTTCCCTGAGCGAATTCCTTTTGAGGCTCCCATAGCAGAAACTGCTTTGTAACAAGACAGTTAGTTGGAGCCATTTGAATTTAAATATAAAGCAGAGTAATTTAACCTAATTGTTTAGACATAAAAACTATGTGAGATGGAAAGGATCTTTTAAGTGATATTATTTAGAAAGATTGGGGCTTATTTGTTTGGGACAGTCCAGTACTGTCTGTCTGAGACAGGATAGAAGTGCCCTTCCTGCCATAAGTAAATATAAGGAAGAAATGTCCAGTTTCTAGGAAGGTACTCCCCTTTTAATTTGGTGGTTATGTTGGGCCTACCGAAGTGGTGGGAAGCTGTAGCTTTTTTAAAAAATCACTTTAGCAAGAATTCTCTTTTTTTTGCCCCACTGAATTTAAAAAGGTAGATGATGAGATGTTAGGCTTATGAATAGTTGAGTCTGTCTTTAAAGCTGATTGATTTAAAGAATGATTTTAAAAATAGTCCTTAATCATAGTAACCAGGAAAACATTTTACCTGAATTATTCTCAGGAAAGATTTAATGAATATAAATTTTCATGATTTTTAAAGCTTACTTGACTCATATTTTTATATGTACAAAAAAGATAGATTAATGATTTTTTTAAAAGGGAAAATGTAGGAGCAATTTAGGGACACATTTATTTATTATGAAAGTGGTATTTCTTTGTTTTTGTTTTTTTTGAGACAAGGTCTCACTTTGTAGTTCAGGCTGGCCCTGAGCTCACTGCAATCCTCCTGCCTCTGCCTCCCAAGTGCTGGGATTACAGGTATGAGCCACCACACCCGGCACTGTGGTATGTGATACTGATTGCTGGTGGGTCCATGTCTGGCATTGTTTTTTGTTTTTTTTTTTTTGAGACAGGGTCTCGCGTTGTGGTTCAGGCTGGCCCTGAGCTCAGCCTCCAACTCACATCACAGCAATCCTCCTGCCTCTGCCTCCCGAATGCTGGGATTATAGGCATGAGGCACCACGCCCGGCACTGTGCTATGTAGTACTAGTTGCTGCTGGGCGTGAGTCTCCGCGCCCAGTATAGGTATGAGGTTACCGAGGATCGAACCTGGGCCCTTGCACTTGCAAGACAGGCGCCGGAACCACTGAGCTATATCCCCAGCCCATGTCTGGCATTGCTGCATATGGTTACTGGGGATTGAACCCAGGCCCTTGCGCTTGCAAGGCAGGTGCCAGAACCACTGAGCTAAATCCCTGGCCTTATGAAAATGTTTTTAAGGATAAGAGCAAAGGGTGAAATCACAAAAGGAAAAACAAAAAGATGGATTTAATTAAGTAAAACTGAAACTGGCTTCAGAGAAGAGCTATAGAAAAGTAAAAAAAAAAAGATGCAGGTGATTCATACCTGAGTTGTGGCACTCTGAGGGACTGAACCTGAAGGGTCAGAACTTCAAACCCAGCATGAGTGACTCAGCAACTTAAGGAGACCCTTCCCCAAAACTGGGAAAAAGACAAATGCCAAACAGAAAGCATAGGTTACAACATACTTACCATACAAACAATACACGCACAAGTCTAAAGGTCTTAAGGGAACACTGAAAAAATACATATAATAAATAATGAAAAATTGCTCAGCAACAGAGAAAGTACAGAGTAAGAATAAATGTTATGCAGTTTCTGATCATATCATAGATTTAAAAACAGTAATTTTACCTGTTGGAGAAGCACACCCTCATACTGCTGATAGAACTATGAATTAGTCTTGCCTTTCTGAAGGAAGTTAGTGTAAGTTTATAAAGCTTAGGCCCATTTCTTTCTAAAGCTTAACTAAAAGATTCAGAAAAATAGAAGAGTTTTTCATTAAATAAAATTACTCATTGTTTAAGCAGAAAAACTCAAGTATATTTAAGGCATTCACTAATAACAAAGTTTGGCCTGAAATGCACAAACTGGGTTTGAACATAAGTAATATGTATCAAGTGGCTAAAGAAACAGAGTTAGGGATGTGGATTCAACCTAGGTATTCATTGACAAGTGAATAAATAAATCTACATATATATACTATGGGATCATATTCTACCACAAAGATGAAATTTTGTCATTTGCAGCCTCGTGGGTTTAGCTGGAGGCTATTATAATGAGTGATAGAAATGAGGCATAGAGGGCCGGGGATTTGGCTCAGTGGTTCCGGCGCCTGTCTTGTAAGCACAAGGACCCGAAAATGTTTTTAAGGATAAGAGCAAAGGGTGAAATCACAAAAGGAAAAATAAAAGATGGATTTAATTAAGTAAAACTGAAACTGGTTTCAGAGAAGAGCCATTAAAAAAGTTAAAAAAAAGACGCAAACCTATGCTTTCTGTTTGGCATTTGTCTTTTTCCCAGTTTTGGGGAAGGGTCTCCTTAAGTTGCTGAGTCACTCATGCTGGGTTTGAAGTTCTGACCCTTCAGATTCAGTCCCTCAGAGTGCCACAACTCAGGTATGAATCACCTGCGTCTTTTTTTTTACTTTTTTATGGCTCTTCTCTGAAGCCAGTTTCAGTTTTACTTAATTAAATCCATCTTTTTGTTTTTCTTTTTGTGATTTCACCCTTTGCTCTTATCCTTAAAAACATTTTCATAAGGCCAGGGATTTAGCTCAGTGGTTCTGGCGCCTGCCTTGCAAGCACAAGGTCCTTCCATCCCCATTAACCACATATAATACTGGGTGTGGAGACTGATGCCCAGCAGCAACCAGTACCACATACCACAGTGCTGGGCGTGGTGGCTCACGCCTGTAATCCCAGCACTCAGGAGGCAGAGGTAGGAAGATTGCTGTGATATGAGTTGGAGGCTGAGCTCAAGGCCAGCCTGAACTACAAATCAAGACCCTGTCTCAAAAAAAAATAAATAAATAAAAAATAAAAAATAAAAGAAATGAGGCATAGAAAGACAGATACACACACGTTCTCTCTTTTATATATATAAGGTAAAAGAGAATAACTTCACTATTAAGAGAACCAAAGTTCCCTGATTCATTTTACTTTGTCTTTGAACTTAGTGATAAATATATTATATACTACAGCATAAATATGTGCTATATATTAAATATACTATATACTGTACACTACTGAGAAAAATATTTAATACTTCACATGTGCAAAATAGAGAATTGATAGTGCAAAATTAATATTTTATATTCAGCATTTTAACTTATAAATCCAGTGGTATAGATTTTGAAATTTGTAAGAGCAAGTTTTTTTTTTTTAACTTGCTCTTGTTTTGTGAACTTGTGTACTTACAGAACAAAATCAAGAAAGGGAGTTTTTGTTTTTTAAATTGATAGTAATGAAATAGGAATGGAAGAGTGGTTTATAAGAGTCAAGGAAAGGTGTAAAGAAAGAAGAGATGATGAAGCGATAGTGTTTGCATGTGTGGTGCTATAGTTGAATAAGAGGAATAATTCCTCCATCGCGATAGGATAATTGTGGTGGACAGTAATAAGTGATTGTTTCAAAACAATTTGTAATAATCTTGAATGTTTCCAACATCAAGAAATGGTAGTTGCAGGTGATTGATAAGTGATATACCAGTTAACCCTGATCTGATCATTATAAAGTATATACAGGTATTAAAATATTACACTGTACTCTATAAATACATGCAATTATAAATATATGTCAGACATAAAAACAGCATTTTAAAAAAGAACATAATGTACTTTTGATCTTGGTAGATGTTGCCAGATTATCCTGAATAGACACTTAACAATTTAAATTTCTACCAGCAACGTCTGTATCACTTTCCTCAGAGTGATGTTAAGCTTCTGGATTTTTGCCCATCTTATCGTTAAAATAGGACAGTCATATATTGTAGTTTTGTTTTGCATGTCTCCTATTGAGAATGAGACTGAGCATATTTTTTGTGCTATTATGAGCCATTTGTTTACTTCCTGTGCTGATATGGGCATCTCCATCACCCTTTTTTAAAATTAGATCACTTTTTTTTAAAAACATGGTAGGACTGTGTCTGTCTGCCTTTATAATATGACTTGAAAATATTTTTTCTAATTTTTTATTTGCTTATGATGAAATTTGCTTTTAAAGTTTGGTTTCTCAAGTATATTTGAATGTTTTTAAGTTTTTTAATGACCTTTGTATTTTTTATTTTATTTTTTTTGGCAGTACCGGGCATCGAACTTTGTGCTTACAAAGTTGGCGTGGTGCCACTGAATTAAATTCGTGGCCTTTAATGATCTTTTAAAAAACTTTTGTTTTACATCATTTATAATCTTAGCATAATTAATAATGCCTCCCCTAATGTGATATTATAAAAAAATTTAAATTTTCTTTTGGGACTTTTCTAGTAGTTTCATTTTTTAAGGTCTGTAAATCTGATCCATTCAGTATTTGTACTAAAGGCATGGATCCAATTTTAGTTTCTACTGCTTTGACACTTTGCTGTTATTATATACTAAGATCATATATAAATTTAGCTTTCTATTCTTTTTATCTATCTATTTATTCATGCATCAGATTTTGCCCTTGAGTTTTCCTTGCATTTTAGCATGAGTCAGTTGAAAGGTCTCTTTGTTTTGGTGGTTGTGAATGAAGGTTGGATTGGTCTTCTTGTTGCGTTACATTCTTACAGGCACTACTCAAGAGTACAGATCATTGAAAAGATAAAGATCCCTTTAACACCAGATATAAGAGGTATGAGAAGTCCAGGTTTTAACTCTGAGCACCAAGAGAAGCACTGTGAGCCTTCAGGAGGACAGTGGGAATATTTTTCTTAGCTTCTTTGTGCTATGACTGCATGATCTCTTTAATTTTAGTGTTTGTTTACTATGTGATACCCTTTTTGGTTTGATGATTTCTGGTGTTTGTTAAAGTTGAAATTGCTTCTTGAAAAACTAAGCTGCCTAGAAAATAAATGTGAGTAGCCAGTACCACTTCAACCTCAAATAAGAAAAGAAGAGAACATTTTAAAACATGAAATAAGTATTATTTGAATAAAATCAGTAATTTTTATGTTAAAAGTCGTAGAGCAGAGTTCCTGATGTTGGTACTTAGTATTTGAGCAAATGGAAGAAATAGAATGTGTTTTCACCCTCCTCAGTACATTGAGGATCTGAGTAGTTCATAACATATAGCAAGTAGCTGTTCCCAAATGTGTTTGAAATGGAATTTTAGACATGTTAGTGTCATCTAGATCTGTGATTTTCCACTTGATGTTGCTGGGTGACATTATTGGTGTTTCAACAACCTATTGGAAATAATGCATTTATTCTTAGTAGATTGCTTTGCTTTGCTTTGGGTTGGAACTGTATCTGTATCTGAAGATGCTCTGCGTCTTAGGTTGGCAGTCTTTGGAAAATGATTTATTATTAATAAGTGCAATCTGTTTGAAAGACATATCCTTGAAACATGGCATGGATAGAAGAAAAACAACATGCAGAATCCTAAGTGTTAAAATATTAGAGAATGTCTGGGTTTTCATTTTACAAACGAAAATTGGGGGTCAGTGATTTTGTAATTTATTTGAAGACACTCAGTGAGAAGGTAATAGACTTGAAATCACATCTTCTGGTTCCACAGTCTGTGCATTTGCTGCAAGACAACAGTTCTTTCTAGATATACTACTTGCTGGTAGTCAGGGACCAAAATATTTGTAAGAAACTCCACTAAAATTGGATATGCATGTTCTGAGAGAATGTTTTATGTATCACATGTCAGAATCATTCATCTCCTCTGTCTCTTGGTCTGCCTGCCTGTTTCTCCTTTCTCCTCTCTTCTCTATCCTTTCCTCTTTCTCTGTCTCCCTTTCAAACCTGGTTGTTTTTTTAACATGGAAAATGTCCAAACTATTGTTTCAGATACCACATTGATATTTGGGTGTGTCGTATAAAAACACTAAATGGCTGAGAAACTGCATGAAATGTTTGTTTTAACTGTAATTACATCAAAGGAGCAGACATCTGCATTACTTGATTTTTTTTTCTTTAGTAATAGCCCGTTTAAAAAAACACTCAAGCAGACTTTCTTAGGTGATGTTACTATAGTGTATTCCTTCATTCCAAGCTTTCTGGTTTATATTAAGATGATTCATAGATTATTTGAGCACAGAAGTCTCAAGTTCCTCTGGTGTAATTTGTTTTACAGATGAAGAAAGCAAGAATTAAATAGACTTTCTATTGCCCCAACTCAAACCCAGATAGATAGCTGAGTCTTAGTCTAGGGAAGTTACTACTCTGTTCTTGGCTATCTTTACTTTTTGTCATATTTTGTGCCAAAATTGAATGTCAGACCTTTTAAAATCATTTGCACATTTTAATTACATATATTTTAATTATAGAAAAACATGAGGTCTAACCTCTTAATAAATGCAGTGAGCAGTACAGTATGATTTGCCATAAACACACTATGGTATGGCAGATCTTTACAACTTTCCTACCTGTATGACTGTTTTTCTTCTATCCATGCCATGTTTCAAGGATATGAATCAATAACGATTCCCCCGTTTGCCCTCCTCCTGTCTCCTGGCAAACACCATTCTGTTTTCTGTTTCTATGAATTTGTCTAATTCAGCCACCTGCTAAGTGGAATCATGTGATGTTTATCCTTGTGTAACTAGTTTATTTTAATTAACAGGATGTCTTTGAGGTTCAGCCAGAAAAACAGGGCTTCCTTTTTATAGCTGAATAGTACTCTACAGTCATACACTTTCCTCCTTTTAATCTGTGTTTTTGTTAGAGCTGAATAGTACTCTGTGTTCATACACTCTCTCCCTTTCATCCATTGGTGGACATTTAGGTTGTTTCTACCTCTTGACTATTGAAAATAATAATACAATGAACATAGAAGTACAAATATCTTCTAATCTTTCATTTAATTTGGGGGGTAAATATTATAAGGTGGAGTTAAAGGATCTTGTTGTGGTTGCAATTTTAACTTTTTGAGGAACTTCCATAGTGTTTTCCATAGCTACTGTACCATTTTGCATTATGGTTAAAATTACTCCATCTCCTTGCCAACACTTGTTATTTTCTGAGTTTTGTTAATAATGTCATCCCAGTAGGTGTGTGGTGGTTTCATACTGTATACATTTAGATCTGAAATGTCCCCAAAGTCTGGTGTGTTTAGAAGGCACCGTACTCATCAGTAGGTTCAACAGCTGAATTTGCGGTTGGGCAGTGAGGCCAGGGGTCACTCGGGGCAGGACCTGGAAGGGTGTGTTCTTGCTGTCAGATCCTCATTTTACTCTGCTCCTGGCTGCCATCGGTTGAGCATCTTTCCTCTGCCATCCTGCTCTGCCATCCCCCTGTTCTGGTTTTTGCCGTGGTGCCCCTGGCCATGGACTGAAACGATGAGTGGTTTGGTGGGGTGCTGTGTCTCAGCGACAGGAAAGTAGCATTAGCTATTAGAACATACCATGATTTTTGGTTGTGGTGTCCTGATGACTGATGAGAGGGAACACCTTCCCATATGCTTGTTGCACAACTATCTATCTTTTTTGGGGGAAATGTCCACTCACACCCTTTGTTTGATTTTAAATTGGGTTATTTGGGTCTTTTCCTAATGATTTATAGGAGTTCCCTATATATTTTAGGGATTAACTCTTTCAAATACTTTAAATGCAAGTATTGTTTCTCATTCTAGAGGTTGCATATTCATTCTGTTGTTTCCTTTGCCATTCAGAACCTTTTTAGTTTTGTAGAATCCCATTGGTCTCTTTTGTTCTTGCTACTTGTGGCATCACTCCCAAGAGATCATCACCAAGGATAGTGTCGTGAAGCTTTTCTCCTGTGTTTCTTCTAGAAGTTCTATAATGGGGGCCTTATGCTTGTTTTTCAATACACTTAAGTTAATTTCTGGGTATGGTGTGAGGTAAAGATCCAGTTTGTTCTTGTACGTATAGAGTCCTTTGCACATAGATGTCAGTTTTCCTAAGTTTTTGAGAGACCGTCCTTTCCTTCTTATGTAGTCTTGACACCCTTGTCAGAGATCATATTCTTCCATTTCTTTAAGTCATGTTCCCCAGATCTTTATGTGTTTCTTACTTTTGAGCTGGGAGCTTATATTTGGAAAAGACATCACCCATCCCGATCTTTATAATGATTCATATGGGGAAAAACAGTCAGCATCGTCCTAGAGAAGAGTCTGGGCTCAGTGAAACATCTTTTAGAAAACTGATTTCTCTGGCCCTGTGTACAGTTTTTAAGAGAGGTTTGTCTGTTTCTTTTCTAGTGGTTTATACTCCCTCTGTGTCTGTGACGTTGTAGGTTTTCTGGTGTGATAGCAGCAGATTGCTGTGCACTCCACCCTCAGTAGCCACTCAATAGCTAGAGTGTGCTCACCCCACAGTGACACCTGATCCAAGAGAGAGTTGCCATTGGACAGGACTTCAGAGACTGAAGTGCTCAGTGCACATGTCACACCTTCTTTTCTCTTGGAAGGGGATGTGCACATTAGTTGCCTTTTTTTGATCATGTTGAGCCGAGCCAGTCACAGCAAATTGGCCCCTAGTCTTTGTCCGCAGCCTGTGGTGTTTAGATTATACTGGTTTGCAGGACTCCCAGTAAAGTGGTAAAGCGGGACAAACACCAATTCTGAGGGCAGCTGTGCACAAGTCCAGAGCGATTCATGCACACTCTACAATTCCTAACCCAAGGGAGAAGTTCCTCACATGTAAGAAATCTCCACACTGCAGTATAGTGGAGTCACTCACCATTGCAGGGTGTCAGGTGGTTTTCAGTCTGCGCTATACTGTAATGTTGCCCTGCAGAGGTCATGTTCCTGAGACACAGATGATCACTTGAGATGACAGTGGGGCTGGTAGGGCACTTTTGCTGTCTCTTTCTGTTGTGTTTATGCGATGACAGTAGCATGTGTACCTGCTAGGTTCCACCAGTTGCTGACTAACTGTTGTGTGGCTTTTGGGAGATATGAATTATTCTGTGACTAAATTTGGACTGCTTTGAAGAGTTCAATCTTTGAGTTTGTTCTCATACCAAAAGCATTCTTCTTAGTCTTCTCTGACTAGTTGTTTTATGATATAGCTTATTGTTTTCATGAAACTGCTTTATGCATATGAACTGCTTACTACCAAACTCCCCATTGTTTTCCACAGTGCTGTTAGGCTTGAACTCTTCTACATCCCTTATCAAATAAAGTCATTTTCCTTTTGGAGCTCTTTGTTGTTGGTGATTCCCTTTCCCCATGAGCAAAATTTCTGAATCTCTGCCGCAGAGTGGCAATTCGAAGTGATGCCCACTTTTCTTGAGGTGACTCCCAGGCCTGAGATATCAGGGAGCTGGTCGAGCAAGTAATCTCTAGTATTCTTAGCTTTTCTTTTCTGACATGAGACCTCTCCCTGTGAAGAATCTGGGAGAGGGATATCAGTGCTCAGGTATTCTCAGCATGCTACACCTATGCAACCTTTACTGTGAGTGTCATGATAGCTGCATGAGGAAGGATCTTTCAAATTCTTGGCAGTGTACACCAGAAATCAGTAATGCTAACCAGGGAAACTTACTTGAGTTTCCAGAATTGTCAGCTTTTTATTGGGATTTCATTATGTTGACCTGATTGAATCATTAGCCACAGAATTGATCTCAAACTCAAGCCCTTGAATATGAGTCTGACAACATATAGATCAAAGCCCCATACTCTCTCATTGTGTGCTTGTTTTTTCCTGCCTTGGAAAGTCCTCATCCTAAGTAATCTCACTAATATATATATATTATCTAGGGGCCTACTATAAGTGCACTGATGAGCATAAACTCTTGCATAGTCCACGAGACCCACCACGAATAACAAAAATACTTTTGTCACTTAGGTCATACCAAGGATTTAGAAGCTACCTCCCAGCAACTAGACATAAAGACAAGCCAAATTCTTTAATACATAAGGACATCTTTCTGATTTGCTTAATTACTTTAGGACAATTTCCAGATTACTCTAAAATTTTAGTTTTTGATAGTTATTGGGGAAGAGGTCCATGAGTCTTATCTTTGCAAGTACAACTTTCTGCTTTCTTTTCATTAATGTTTACATGATATTTTCCCTGTCCGTTCATTTTCAGCTTGCTGATATCATTATATTTCATGTGAATTTCTTATAGAAAGCATATAGTTGGCTCATTGTAAATCCACACTGCCCAATCTCCTTTTACTTGGTTTATTTAGATCACTTCCATTTAGTGTAATTATTGATAGGGCTTAAGTATGCAATTTTACAATTTTATTTTCTTTTTTTCTGACTTCCAGTGAGTTATGTGACCACTATTTAAAATTGCGTTTAGATGATCTAAAATGTTTTTGAATGTGTTGTCTTATAAAACTTTTTTGAGTAGTTGCTTTAGGTAATATATTGTATAATAGTTTCCCTCAGGAGATCCATTCCAAGAAAAACAATGGAAGGAGAGAGAGAGAGAGAGAGAGAGAGAGAGAGAGAGAGGAGAGGAGAGTTTTTTTTCCTATATGCTCTCTAGTAGCCTCATAACACTAGAGTTAAGCAGTTCTTCCATGTTTTGTTCCTTGATGCTTCTGTTCTATCTCTACTGTTGCACTTTAGGGCTATTGTTAGGTAAAATAAAGGTTATGTAAACATAACTGATGCTTTCTACCAAATGGCTACCAAATTACTAGGTGGGTAACATATATGGTATGGATATACTGGACAAAGAGATGATTTATCAGTGGGACAGACCAGATGGTGCAAGATTTCAGTGTATTACTCAGAACAGTGTGCAATGTAAAACTTATGATTTATTTCTAGAATTTTTCCTTTAGTATTTTGGGACCTCTCTTGGCCAGCTATGAAGAACAAAACCTTAGTAAAGGGAAACATGACCTATTCAGGTGTGTGTATTTGTCAGGGGAGATCTGTGTGTTTATTAGAATGTATCCACCTAGTGACATTGCTTTATAGTATGATTGAAGTATTGAAACCATCCCTCCTTGTGTTCGCCTCTCCCTCACAACTCTGAAGTACTCTTACGGGCGTTTAGAGTCACATCAGGTAGTAGTTTAGTTATATTCAGAACAAACTCAAGAAGAGAAAGAAATCCCAGCATACTTCCCTGTATTTTTTATTCACCATGTTTTTCCTCCTTCTGGATACTCTATGCATCCTTCATTCTCCCATTTTCTTTCGTCTTAGATAGAGGACTTGACTTAGCCTTTCTCATGTGTCCACGGCACATATTTTTTTAGTTGCCCTTCATCACAAAATTTCTTGATTCTACCTTTCCTCCTAGAGATAGGAGGGTTGAGAAAGTCTTCCATTTGTTTTTTAAGGCACTAAATAAACATTGTGCTTCTTCTTGGTTTTTATGGTTTGTGTTAAGTCTGTCATTTGAACTGTCTTTCCCCACTAGTTAGGTTTTGGTTTTCTCTGACTGCTTGTAGGGTTTTTAAAATTTTTTTTCTTTGTCTTTAGTTTTCAGAAGTTTAATTATGTGTATTGGAATAGATGTCTTCATATTTAACTTGTTGGGATTTACTCAGTGTCTTGACTATGGAGATTATGTGTCTTATGAGTTTGGAGAACTTTCTGCCATGGTTTTTTGAGTACTTTTTTAAAAAATTGATTTTATTGGTACATTTTATACATACAGTATGATCACATTCAACATTGCGAATTTGTACGTGACACATTTTGATTCTGATTTTTCCCTTTTCCCCTGCCCTTCCTACAACCCCTGCCCCCTATATACATAAGCTTGTTTCCTTTTTTTTTTAACTATCAAGTTTTTTCTTTCCCTTCTTTACTTTCCCCTCCTCACCATTTCCTTTTTCCTTTTTGAGTACTTTTTAAAAACCCAACTTCTTTGTCCTTTCCCATCGCCTGGATGTTAGATCTTTTGTTACAATCCCAACTGGTCCTTGGGAGCTCTTGTTACTTTTTTTCTGTTGTTCAAACTTGTAGTTCATAGATTCTTCCCTTCACTCTGTTACTGGACCCATCCATTGCATTCTTTATATTGATTATATAGTTTACTTTTAAATTTTTCATTTGGTCCTTTTCATCTTTTTTATTTTTTGTTCAGATCTTTTATTTACTAATTCTTTGTGTATTTCAATGTTTTTAGCGTGTTCATAGTTGCTCACTGAAATATTTTTATCATGGCTATTATTTTGGCTTATGTCTAGATATGTCCCCAAAGCCTTGTGCAGTCATAGATGGGCCTTTTTTCTGAGGTGACTAGATCTAGAAGGTTTGATGCTGGGATTAAGAGTGTCCAGTGATTTGTTTGGCACCTGCCCTAAGCCAGATAGCATAGACAAAATATAAAAGGAACATAAAGAAGCTGCTGTTGTTACTTATAGCTTGGTGTCTTCTGCCTGACATCAACTTGAACATCTGCCTGAACGCCCTTCTGCTATGCCAGCTCTGCCTTGGAGCCAGCCAACTCTGAACAGAAACCTCCACAAACAACTCTGAGCTAAATAGGCCTATCCTCCTTTAACTTTGGGTGTTGAGTATTTTGTCTCCGTAGCAAGAAAGGTAACTAAGAGAGCTGTTTTTTAAAAAAAACTTGTTAGATTATTGTATCTGTACCATCTTGCTGTTGACAGCTTTTGTTTTTTTTCATTCAAGTTGAGATCATCATAATTGTTGATAGGACTACTGATTTGAAGCATAGTTATTTTCATATTATAAGCCCTTACCCTATTTAAACCTTGTATTTTTACTTGTGTTTCTGTGTGTCTGTGTGTGTGTGTTGTGTACAGGGAGAAGGGGAGAGAAAGAACCTGAAAACATTCTAGCAGATGAAATGAGCTGTGCTGTCTGTTACTGCTCGTTGGTGGTACAAATTCAGGTCCACACTGCTTCCATTGACATGCAAGGGGGGCTTCTTATTTCCGCTTAGGGGGAGTGGAGATTCTGACCTCCACCTATATGGTCTATACTGACAGCACACTACACTCAGGCAGAGAGAACTTTAGAGGGTCACTACCAGGCGTAGATAAAAGCTCAGGCTCCCTCTGTGGTCTCTTGACATTATAGGATGGGATGAGTGCTAGCTCCCTTTATCTGATAGTCATGTAGGGAAGTTGGGGCCTCAGTGCAGCTCTCAGGGTAGAAGTTCCCCCTCAGCTTTGTTGACATGAGTGTCAGACAGTGGTGCTTTCTGTGTGTTCGGCTGGACTCAAGTGAGTTTTGCTGGAAATTGTCTTGCTAGTCTCCCTCTTTTTGGTCCTAAAAACAAATGTACTAACACAAATGTGTTATTTTTATAAAATAGTTTTTAAAACTAGATAGGTAGTTAATATTTATGATTCTTTTTAGTTGTTTATATTCACAATATTATGCAGTGTTTCAAGGTTTCTGAGTAATAATAGACCAATTTGTAATGAATTTTTAGTTATATAAAGGGAAATGAAAGAAAGTGTTATGTGGGGTAGGTCCTTGTACTCAGAATCTGTACTTAAGTTGTTTTTATACTAACCTAATACTTACTCACCACAAATAAAACTGAAAAAAAAATGACTAGCATATTATTGTAACTTCTCTCAAGTGGTGACTTCACAGTGAAAAGCTTTTTTTTTTCTTTAAAAGTCACTTTCCCATGGTCTTTATCTCTAACTTTTCTGATAGCATTTACATTGTGTACAAAGAAGACTAGTTCTTTGAGCCTCT
This sequence comes from Petromus typicus, assembly GCA_004026965.1. Lineage (NCBI taxonomy): Eukaryota > Metazoa > Chordata > Mammalia > Rodentia > Petromuridae > Petromus > Petromus typicus. The sequence continues at coordinate 60,987 of PVIR01002767.1, forward strand.
AAAATAGCTCTGAAGTGAAGAGGTAGGAAATATCTCATCTTAAGTGCAGTGTTTCTGACAATTTTTTTACATTGGCATTAGAGTATTTCAAATAAACAGATACATAGGACTTCTTGAGTGTAAAGATGTAAAGAACAAAAGTTCTTGTTTTTGTTATTTACTGATTAAAAGGTAACTAAACGTGCTCACTCCACAACCAGGTACCTGTGTGCTAATCCCAACAGTTACCTCTACGTCACACAAACTCTCTCTGCCTTAGGACCTTTCATTGTAAGATGGGGATGGTCATAGGGTCATTTTGAGGATTATTAGTCAATATACATAAATCATTTGAGACAAGCCAGAGATCTAGTAATATATTAGTTTTATTTTCAATTTAATCTTTATTGGTACACTATAAATACATATCATCATCACATTCAACATTGACGGTTTGTACCAGATTATGATATGACTTGATTCTCATTTTTTCCCTTTTCCCCCACCCTGCAACCTCCCAGCCCTAAATACATAATCTTTGTTTCCTTTTTTCTTTTTTATTACTGCATTCATTTCCCCCTTGTTATTTACCCCTACACTCTCTTTCCTTTTAAATATTTTCTATTTTACAGTATCAACTATACATACTACAACTCATTTACAACTTCATTTTCTCATACCAGAGAAAAAATACGATATTTATTTAGCTATAATATTGCTGTTATCACTGTTTTGTGAGCTCCATAAAAGCACTGACTGGTAAGAAATGCTTAGGATCCTAGCATGGGAGTGCTGTGTGTGGGTTAGGATGGTAATCTAGTATGTGTTTTTGCTGCTTAGAGGTCAGATCATTTAAGTCATAAGGTAGACTTACATAATCCAGTTTTCAGTCTTGCAACAGCACTGTACTAAATAAACAGTTACTAATGGAGTTTTCTGTGGAGAAAGGTGAGCAGTGAGAATGATCTTTGTTTCAAGCCACAATTTTTTTCCATTTAAATAAACATATAATTGAAGATGGCTCATTATTCTTCCAAGCTGCTCTGTAACTTAATTTTCATTGCAATAGTTATATCTTTTTTGGTAAAAATATTCATAGTTCTGTCTTTCATTGAAACATGTTAAACTTTGACAAAGTTACACTTAGAGGTGTTGTAAGTTCCTAACTACCTGCACCATACTTAGTCTGAGTCATATATGGGGCATATTGATCTTGTAAAGTCAAACTATTTCAGACATTTCCTTATCTTTAGCCTATAATTATATCATCATTTTGAAAACTGCTTCTAATCATAGAAATATGCTGAGCACGCTGTGTGTTTTGAGTGGAAGTAGACTTCTGACACAAGCTTTAGATTGTATATCCAGAAAAACATCAGAGTTTATCACCGAAAGTCTCCTTCAGAGACCTCCAAAGGCCAACCTGTGCAAAATCCTGGGCCAAACCTTTTTAAAAATTTACTTCATTTATCTTGTGCTTCATAACTTTTGTTAAAGAAAATTTCTGACAGGGCCGGGGAGTTAGCTCAGTGGTTCCGGCGCCTGTCTTGCAAGCGCAAGGGCCCGGGTTCGATTCCCCGGTAACCACATAACAATACTGGGTGTGGAGACTCACGCCCAGCAGCAACCAGTACCACATACCACAGTGCCGGGCGTGGTGGCTCACACCTGTAATCCCAGCACTCGGGAGGCAGAGGCAGGAGGATTGTGATGTGAGTTGGAGGCTGAGCTCAAGGCCAGCCTGAACCACAAAGCGAGACCCTGTCTCAAAAAACCTGAAAAAAAAAAAAAAGAAAATTTCTGACAGACGTATAAATCACTGCACAAATGTAAAATCCAGAAAAGATTAAAGGTGAATTTATTTATCTATCCATATTCTTATCCTTTGTCATTATATACTTCTCATTTCTATGTTTTGAAGGAACCCCCTTGATCTGGCTAAGCTTATGTACACGTGTGTAATAGAAACTTTCCAATGATATTTAGTGCATTACAAATTAAATTTTTTTCAAAAACACTTCTATTGCTTTTATTGCTGATTTTAGTTTTTAAAGGAAAAATGTATAATTGTCTTCTTTAGTATTATACTCACACCTAGCGCACATGGAGTGTGTCTCTGAGGTATGCTGGGTATGCCATCATGTCATCCCGCCAGATCTCCACCCAAGCTTCTGCCTTTCGGAAGCCGGGAGTAGGCCAAGCACTTCTCTCTCTCAGTACTCCCAAAAGACTTCATTCAGCATCCACCAAATTTTACAAATGTCATGTTAAACAGAAAAACAGAACCAATCATATGTGTTCATTAACAAAATCAGTGCTTTCAT
>PVIR01002767.1:63389-97663 GCA_004026965.1 Petromus typicus
AGACCCTGTCTCAAAAAACCTAAAAAAAAAAAAAAAAAGAAACTTTAAAAAAAAAATCAGTTCTTATTAGATATTTTTCATTGTATTGCTCTTAGCCAGTGTTTTCTTTTTTGAGTTCAACTTTATTTTTTTTAATTTAATCTTTATTGGTATATTATGAGTACACATCATCATCACATTCAACATTGAGGGTTTCTACCAGAATATGACACAACTTGATTCTCATTTTTCTCCTTTCCCCCCGTCCTGCAGCCCCCCACCCCCTGTATACATAATCTTTGTTTCTTTTTTTCTTTATTATTAGCACGTTCACTTTCCCCTCATTATTTACCCCTACACTCTCTTTCCTTTTAAATATTTGCTATTTCACAATATCAACTATATGTACTACAACTCATTTACAACTTCATTTTCTCATACCAGAGAAAAGATGTGATGTTTACACATCTGTGACCTGTTTATTTTGCTTATGAGGATGTCCTCAAAGTACATTTGAATAGGAATGACTCAGTCTTCTCATTTTTAATGGCAGAATAATACTCCATTCTATAAAAGAACCACATCTTCTTTATCCAGTCTCCAGTTGATGGACATTGGGTTGTTCCCAAGATTTAGCAATCACAAACTGAGCTGCTATAAACATGGGTACACATATGTCACTGTGAAGTGAATCTTTTAATTCCTTTGTGTATATACCTAGCAGAATGATGGCCGGGTCAAATGGGACCTCCAGTCCTAGCTTTTTGAGGAACTGAGTTCAACTTTCATAAGAATTTTCCTCAAGTTTTACATTGTTCATTTTTTGCTCCACAGGTAGTGTGTATTTGGCTTAAAAATTAGGCAACATTAGGATCCAGGTGCATCATCTAGAATACTAGTTTGGCTGTGAGCTGCATAGAAAGAAGTGGGAGCTCACATCAGATCCACTGTCTTACTGTACCCTGACCACAGGAATGGTGGCCAAGGGAGGGTTCTGAAGCTTCTGGCTTCACCGAAGACCATGCCCACGGCAGTTTGTTTTGACCTCTAGCAGTACGGCTATGGTGGCTCACTGCGGCCCTTCCCGAGTCATCTAATACTGGGCCTCAAGTTTTTCTGAAAAAGACAGGGTCCTGATATGAGGTCCACAGTGCCATCAGAAACTCCCTTTATTTTCGGGAAACTAGAAAGTCAAGCAGCCAGAGCCTGGGGAATCTGGACAGACTTTTAAACTTGAGGTGTTTGGAGGTGGTTGGACATTACCTTTAGTTCTCTGTTCTTTTAGGAGGCCATTTAATGTTTCGGTTATGTATCCAGATTCCAGAGACAGACTGCCTAAAGGCATTGGTGCTTATTCATATGGCCTTGGATGAGTTACCTGATCTTTTTTATTTTTTCTTTCTTCTACTAGAGGGAAGTAGCAAGGCCCATTTCATAGGGTGGTTGTTGGAATTACATGAGAGAATGCAAGTAAGGTGCTAGGACTGTGGTGGTGTTGAATCTGCAGTGCAGCTGTGCTTTCCATCTGATCGTACTGAGGAGTGACCATCAAAGGCCAAAGGTCCAACAAGAGGTAGATCAGGGGACAATGATTAGGACCTCTTGAGATGAAGAGTAAATAGAATGGATGTGACAAGCCACAGCAGGAAAATGCAATATTTAGTTAGGGTGCTTGCATGGAAAAGCTTATCCCAAACAGTGATCAAATAAAAAGTAAATTGATAGTGAATTATTGTAGAGTGGCAGTGACTGTTTAAAATAACTGAAACCTCTTTTGACAGAGGTGGAAAAACCAGTTTAGTCATGCCTCCTAACAAATATAAATTGGTATAGTCTTTTTGGGAGACTAAGTGGCAAAATAAGTTATAGGTCCTTAAGTATTCTCACCTTAAATTACGTTTCAATTCTTTTAGGTCCTTACTATTAAAAAGCAATTTAATTTGCAGCAGAAAAAGCCAAAATGAGCTATGACTAGTCTGTGCACTGTTACTGATATTCAAATTGAAGATGGTTCAGCAGATGAGTGCCAGTCCCATAAGTCCACATGTCTGTGCAGTTCCCGTGACTGTTCTTTTTCTGCTCCATAAAAGGAGTGAAGAAGGAATAGAGAAGACTCTGTTCATGAAGAAAAGATGACTCGGGCTGTGCTGTGTTATACAGGAACCTGAATTCTCTGTGGTTCTTACACTTTAATGCCTCCTGCCTTTTGGCCCTCTGTTGCCCCTGCCAGTCCTATTCCCAGGAAATTACCTATTTTCTGTCACTGTTGTTCAGTGGAAAGATGTTTTAAATTACAGTGTCCAATACCAAAATAGGTGAGAGAACACTTGCATATATTTGGGAGTCTGAAGTTGGTGCAGTCTATCGGAGGACGTTTGTTTTTCCTTCTCTTTCTCCCTCCCTCTCCCAGCCCCCTTCTTCCTTTCCCCTTCCTTTCTCTGTGGATGGAACCCAGGGCCTCACACATTCCTAGGCAAGCAAGTCCAGCTATACATCCAGTTCTCTGAAATTGCTAAAAGAAACAGTTTATGTAAGGAGTATTGTGTCTTTCAAATTAGTAACAAAGTATGTTTTGTGAACAGCAAGGTTTATGTGATATTTCTGTGTTGTAAGTTGTTTTCAATTCACAACTAAAAAGTGCATAAATAAAATGGACTGAATCATATTCAAAGCGATATTTATTGGTTCTTCCTATCCAGGAGCAAGGTATGTCTTTCCGTTTTTTTATATCTTTTTCTATCATCTTTTTCAGCGTGTTGTAGTTTTCAGCATAGAGGTCTTTTACCTCCTTTGTTAGATTGATTTCTAGATATTTTATTTTCTTGGGTGCTATTGTGAAAAGGGCTGACTTCCCAGTTTCAATCTCAGTGGGTCCACTGTTTGTTTATACAAAGGCTATTGTTTTTTGAACATTGACCTTGTATCCAACTACGCAACTAAATTTGGCAGTTAGGTCCAGCAGTCTTTAAATTGAGTTTTTAGGATCTTCTAGATAGAGTATCATGTCATCAGCAAATAATGACAATTTAACTTCTTCTTTTCCTATCTTTATTCCTTTTATTTCTTTCTCTTGCCTAATTGCTATGGTTAATATTTCCAGAACTATATTGAATAGAAGTGGTGAGAGAGGACATCCTTGTTTTGTTCCTGATCTTAGTGTGAAAGATTTCAATTTTTGACCATTTAGTATAGTGTTGGCTGACGGTTTCTTGTAGATAGCTTTTATTAGTTTGAGATAGAGACCATCTATTCCAATTTTCTGTAGGGTTTTGAACATAAATGGATGTTGTATTTTGTCAAATGCTTTTTCTACATCAATTGAGATGACCATATGGTTTTTGTCCTTGAGTCTGTTATTATAGTGTGTAACATTTATTGATTTACCTGTGTTGAACCATCCTTGCATACCTGGGATGAATCCAGCTTGGACAGGGTGTATAATCTTTTTGATGATTCTCTGTATTCTGTTTGCCAGTATCTTATTGAGGACTTTTGCATCGATATTCATTAGGGATATTGGCCTGTAGTTCTCTTTTTGGTTCGGCATTTCTCTGCTTTTGGAATCAAGGTAACGGTTGCTTCCAAGAATGAGTTTGGGAAAAACTTAAGCATAATTTCCTCTGGTTTGTGAGATTTACCTGCATTTTTTTCAATTCATCAGTGTCTTTTAAAATTGTATTGAAATTTCCTTGATTGTGAAAAACTAGCACTTGCTACGGTTAGTAAGTGCTACTTATTACTTGTCAAGTAATACAAAGGTATAAAAACAATATAAAATAGGAATGATGTACTGCTGTAAGGTGTTTAATTAAACTTTTTAAAGACATAAAACTTTTTAATACATTAATACCATCAGGATGAAGTCCCTAGGGCCTGTCTGCATTCACCTTTTGCAGTTCTCACTTTCTCTTTGTGCTCTAGTGGCAAGAAACTGCCTGAAGTTTCTTGGAACACAGATTCTTCTCATCCCTTCTTCACCCATGTTTTGCAACTGCCTGCAGCTCTTCCTCCTACGCCTCCTTGGAACTTCATCCCAGTGTCTTCTCCAGCAAGCCTTATCTAAGCTCTTTCTCCTGTTTACTCTCACCGCTTTCCAGGCCTTTTTCTAACAGTGCCTCTACTACCTTTTCATGTCTTCATTTTCTCCCCTAGTAGTCTCACCATGACTTAAGCAGAGGGCAGTGTTGGTTGACACAATGTCTAGAAAACAGCAGTGAGACCTGAACTGTGAGTGACAGAGGCACAGGGAAGTACATGGTGTGTGTGTGGGTGTGTGGGTGTGTGGGGGTGGGTGTGTGTGTGTAATTGAGCAATAAATAAGGTGTGTGAGGCTTGAGTGTGAGAAAAGTATGAATATATCAATATGACTGCTTACTGTATGAGATGGGATCTTCGTGAGGAATTTAATAGAGGAGGATGAACAGATAAATAGATTATTAAGGGCTTCTGTACCATCTTAAGGAGTTTGGATTCTGCAGTATCAGTAATGCGGAACCAGTGAAAGACTTTTAAATTAGAGCATAATCTAGTTTGGCAAGATGGTGGAATACAAAGCTGTGATTCCTCTTTACCCGCAGGAACATGTAGATTTGACAATGTTTCAGAAGCATAATCCCTTGGTGAAAAATCCGTAAACTTAGTTAAGAGACCCCTGTACCTCTGGTGAGCATGCAGCCAGCCATATGAAAACTGTTGAGATTTGATAGTAAAATTTGACTTGTTTTTATGCCATAATCCCAGGCTCTTCACAAAGTGTCACAAGTCAAAACAGCCCTACCCAAGCTCCCAGCTGTTCCATGAGAAGGGAAAGAGGTGTATCATGCATCTAGTAACCCCTCTGTTCAGTGGGTTATGCAGAGGATTGGCTTCTTCTTAGTCTGTCTCAAAGTTTAGCTGGAGAATAAGACATTATAGCCATCTAGGACCAAGAGAGAAAGGAGATGGCTTTCTATCACCATGACCATTCCTCTTCCGGTACAGAGCCAGACCCAGCCTCATCCGGCGAAGACAGAGAGTACAGTGTGAGTCCAGTGACTCCATTTATCTCAGGGCACTTGAGGAGTTGGCTTTGGTCCTACTTGTCTCAGAATCCTGATGCATCTAGCGTATTGTGGACACCTGGGAACAAAGAACAAAGAAAACAAATTAGATGGATTTGTTTAGAGATACTGGGGATCCCTGGCCAGGTAGATTGGTGAAAGTATTTTCTGTTGTGAGGCCAGTCTGTGAAGAGTGGAAGAAAATGGCTGTTTTGTCTTATGTACACACACCAACACAGAGAATCAAGGAAAATGAAGAAACAGAAATATTTTCCATACAAAGAAATGAGATAAATCTCAGAAACTGACCCTAATCAAGTGGAGATACGTGATTTATAACTGACAGAGAACTCAAAGTAACCTTTTAAAATATAGTGACTGGAGTTAGGAGAGTAATTCATGAATCAAGTGAGAATCCTGACAAAAGAACTTCAGACTTTTTAAAAATACAAAGCAAAGGGGCTGGGGATTTAACTCAGTGGTTCTGGTGCCTGTCTTGCAAGCACAAGGGCCTGGGTTCGATTCTCTGGTAACCAATACAGTACCGGGCATGGAGACTCACGCCCAGCAGCAACCAGTACCACATACCACAGTGCTGGGCGTGGTGGCTCACGCCTGTAATCCCAGCACTTGGGAGTCAGAGGCAGGAGGATTGCTGTGATGTGAGTTTGAGGCTGAGCTGAGGGCCAGCCTGAACTACAAAGCGAGACCCTATCTCAAAAAAAAAAAAAAAACAACAACAACAAAAAAATGGAAATGGAGATCACAGAAATGAAGAGTACAATAACTGAGCTGAAAAATTTGTTAGAAAGATGCAGCAGCATACAAAATTAAGTAAATGAAAGGCTACTGGAAGCTAGGTTGAGAATGAGTTAATAATGGTAATAAATATTTGGGGGAATGCTTCTGTATAAAATAAAAGAGAAATTCTGATTAAACTGATCCCCTCAAAGGTGCATGCCTCTGTGTGTGTGTGTGTGTGTGTGTGTGTGTGTGTGTGTGTGTGTATGAGAGAGAGAATGAATTAGCATTATTTTCTAAATCTGTTTATCATAGAACCCATTAATCGATTAACTTCGGGACTGTTTTCCAGAACACATGTCACAGAATGGTCTTGGATAAATGCTCAAGGCAATGAAGGGCAATTATAGGGTGTTTGATTGGACATGAAAACTACTTGTTAATAGGTGAATTAGAGATTATTGCCAGGAGTGTGTGTTGGTTAATAAACAAGTAAATAATGGTGTCATAGTGAGCTCAGCAAGATTTGGGAAAGAGTGTCCTGATTATTTCTTCATGTTTTTGAAGTCGAGTTGCCCATGGGATGTGTATTTGGAGAGAAGAAGATCAACAGACTACTGGATTTATATGTTTATGTGCTTGAAGATATTTGTATTGATACTGCCTTTGTTTTACCTTCTCTGCATCAATTACTGCATACATTGGGTCATGTTTCCTCTTTTATGGGATATAAAATTCTGAACTGCAGCATGAAGACACTGCATATGCCCAGTCTTCTTCCTCATTTTATATTCACATAGCTATTTCCCTTGTCCCTCCACAGCATCTCCACCAGACACAAGCTTCACTCAAACCACGTTTGTTGATGTTTTAGAACTCCTAATTTCAGAATACTGAAACACATTATTCACTTCCAAATGGAAGCTGCATTTGCCTATACAGATAAGAAGACAATGCTTGATGGCCAAGTTTCTGATTTACCATACTAAGGGAAGCCATTGAGTTAACTATACTGTGACATGCTTCTGTTTCAGTTATTTAAAGTATATTAACAGTGTTCCTTCATTTTATTTATAGCTCCAAAAGGAATTCTTCATCTGTCTCCTGATGTTTATCAAGAGATGGAAGCCAGCCGCCACAAAGTAATCTCTGGCACTACTCTAGGCTATTTGTCACCCAAAGATATGAACCAACCTTCAAGCTCTTTCTTCAGTATATCTCCCACATCGAATAGTTCAGCCACAATTGCCAGGGAACTCCTTATGAATGGAACATCTCCTACAGCTGAAGCCATAGGTTTAAAAGGAAGTTCTCCTACTCCCCCTTGTTCTCCAGTACAACCTTCAAAACAACTGGAATATTTAGCAAGGATTCAAGGCTTTCAGGTATGAATTAAAAGCAAAAACAAAAAGCATTAGCCCCAAATCCTTCATCTCTCCATCAGAAAGCTCATCCTTGCCTGCTAGTGTGGCCTGTATGCCACTTAACATTGTAAATTATTTAGGAACACAGGACAAAAGAAAGAGAGCCATGTGTACATGCTTCGTTTTTCTATCTAGTAATTCTCCTGCTGCTTGGCTCTCTTCATATTCTCTGTCTCTCGTTTTATGTGTCTGTCTGTCTGTCTGTCTGTCTCTCTCTCTCTCAGCACTCTTCTTCTCTCTCGGCGCTCCCTCTTTTTCTCCTGCCTCCTTTCTTTTGTCTTCCAATTGATCTTGATTGGGTATATCTCTTTCCTCACTGTGTCTTCCTCAAATAAAGATTCTGCCTCCAAACATTTGGTTTAATATTTCACACTCATTTCTCCCATTTTTTACATTAAAGTTGAGTTTTTCTAATGGTTTTACTCTGAATAGTTTTGAATTTGGTGTCCTATTGCTAGTAATGATTCAGATACATGATTAATTTGTCACATAAGTTTATTGAACATGATATTTGAACAATAATGAAATGCTTTCTAGTTATTTGAGGTGTAATAATATGTATTTGTGTTACTGGGTCCTGTTTTGAACTGTCCAGATGGAGTTCTACCTGCCCTCAATGGTACCAACTCTGTCTCCTGAGGTAGTCTGTTACCATCTTATGGTTTAACTTGGGCAAGTGAATTTGGGGTAGAAATCCCCCTTCATTTATTCTTTGTTCCCTTTTTGGGAAAAACCACAAACCAATACTCTTATGTAGGTATTTCAGAGCTTTTAAAAGAATTGTTACTTGTGGAAAGGGAAATACATGTGTCCTGATTTCTTAGTTGCCTTCAAAACCATGTATTGAACTGTAATCACCAACTTGACTGAATGAACTGAGCTTGCTTGTGTGTAGAAAGACACTGTTGCCAGACCTCACTGTCTCAACCGCCTTTCCATCTAGTTTCATCCCTTGCGACCAAAAACTGTAACTTCCTTTAGAAATGCTCTAGAAGACCTGTATTGTGTAGAAGATCATGTATTTATAAACATTTTACAAGTTTAGATTATAAAATGAGAAAGATCATGTGTTTTGGGGGATTTGCATGTTTGGTTTTGTTCTTTTTCCTCTATTGAACCTTTCTATTCTTTCAAATCTATTACCAAGTAGTTATAGTGTTTTTAATTGGACTATTAATATGAAAGAAGCTGTTACCAATTATTGGCTGTCAACTGAAATTTTAAATGCTTAACTTCAAGTTATAACTTAAGAATTTGTTTTTGTTGTTTACCTTAAAAAAATCACAATAAATCACTGTTTTAACAAAGATGTTGATTGATAGTTGAAATAAACTAATATTTAGTTCTACCTGTGATCTTCATAGGATGAATTAGAAATAAACTCTGATGAAAAGAAAATCCCTGCTTATTTGCAAATCTAATTGTTTAGAAATATCAGAGTAGTACTGAATATTTATAGAAACAAAGCACAAATCAAATTCAACCTCTGAATTGATTTTTGCTTGGCTATATTAAAATAGATGCCATTTTTCTGCCAAAAATTAATTCTTAAATTCATTTTCATTTGTTAGTTCTTGGCAATGAGTACCAACAAATATAATTTAAATATATCTTCTTTTTAACCAAAAGGTAGTCTGGTTCCCCCATTACTGGGCTAATCACCTAAACCTCTTTCAAAAGCGAGTGCTGAGATAACTCACTCCTGTTTATGGACAAGTTGAACATTTCCATATCTGTATACTGTGATTTTCACATATTAATGAATATTATGAGATGGGCTTAGAACATCACCATGCTTCTTTGGTTGAATGAGGTGGTGCTGATGTAAAATACTGTGTTGCCGACGGATCCAACCCACAGCTGGGAAGTGTGAATATCCCTATGGGAAGTTGCTTAGTATCCATCACACACACAAATCATCTTCATAATGTCACTGTAGAAGGCTCTTTGTGGTTGAGTTTTAAAGCGTGTTTTTTTCTAGGTAATTTTATATATATATATATATATTAGAAAAATACATAGATGGTTTCTGTTTCTTAAATGTCTTAATTTGACCATAGTTTAAAAATTATCAGATCACCTCATTACAGACTATGTGCTATTCAGTTACTTTTATTTCTGGAATTTAAAAACAATAAATTCTTTTGCTTTGTTTTTAGGATAGTACCTTTTTACCTTATTGCACCTGAATAGATATTATTGCTTATTGAATATTGTATAAACCCATCTTTGGCCTTCTTTCATGCATTGCAATTTGATTTAAGTCTAACAAAGCTATTGTATGTGACAGGTATATTGTATTAACAAGACAAAATATATGAGTATATGGAAAACAGTTGTTTTAACTTTTAATTTTTTATTGGTCTTTAATTGGAATTTTTAAATTATAAAGGCTAAAATTAAAAATTGAAATATAGGCATTAAGTTCATATCCTTTTCTTTAAATCTGTATGGTAAGTAAAAGTACTATCTAAGGTTATGTTAAGGAAATTTTATTTCACACAACAGAAAGTCGCTGAACACTTGTACATTTTCATACTTTTGTCCTTGTGTGGTCTCATCTAAAGATTTTTATCATTTTAGAAGCAAATCTTGAATCTGTCATATTTGTTCCTTGGAAGTTTTATTGAGTATATTATAATTACATTTTCGTTAAGTCTGGTTATCCTTAATGATTTTTAGTTTTATGTCAATAATTCTATGACTCTTAGATATTGCCTAGCAGTCAGCCTTCTTCTATAGTACTACGTATTTCAAAAACTCATTCAAAGTTAGGCATGCTGTAGTGTTTCAAGATTCTGTGTTTTATATACTTTGATACAGTGTGTTACATCATTCAGCTTTTTTTGAAAGAAAATTACAGCAAAGATATCCTTGAAATGCTGTGCATTTTACCTAAAGTAGATTTTGTTTTATGTTGTACTTTACGTTATTCAAATTTTTGTATCTTTTATGTTTTGCCATGCCAGTCATACTAGAAATCATAGAAGTATAAGTGGTTCTCTCATTTACATGAATCATTTGGAAATTTTTCAAATTGGAAATGAAAGTGAACTATCTTTTCTAGGTGTGCTTAATTTACTTTACTATTCTGTATCTTTCTTGTGATCACTATCCACTGGGGTCATTTGTGAAACCATCAGTGTAAATTATGACAAACTAGGATTTTTTTTCACTAAATAATGTAAATAGTTGATATTTAGATCAAACCATATTAATTTTCCAAAATAAAAAAAAAGTTTTGTAGAAATGGGTTTTTTGTTTTGTTTTGTTTTTTGAGACAAGGTTTTGTTGTATAGTTCTGGCTGGCTTTGAACTAATTTTAGTCCAAGCTAGCCTTCAGTTCACAGCGATGGTTCTGCTTCAGCGTCCCAAATTCATTATTATTGTAGAGAGAAGTGCCATTTCTAGCAGTGTTAGAATGTCTACTTAAGTTAAAAACTTTGTTTTCAAATATAATTCACATTTAGTATATTTCAACCTATAGTCTCCTTTTATAAAGTTTAATATGATTATAGCAAGTTTTTAAAAATATATTCCATCTTAACAGCATGGCCTCAGTGCAGATTACACTAAGGTAAAGGTTATGTGTGATGGGAGTTATATGTGACTGCGCTCCTGAAATTCTGACAGTCAACCTTCTCCTTTCTCCTCTCAGATTCCATGTGCTTTATATTTTGTAATCCATACATTCATCATCAAAGAGACTTCAACTTTTTTTTTTAATTGTAGGGTATCCACTTAATACATATGTGCACTTTTATAGATTACCAGTAGGGGAATATGGGGCAAGAAATCATTTATACATATATATGCTCCCACATAAAAATACATTTTTCAGTTTTCTTTGGAATATAACCCACTGTGTCATATCAGAGCTCTGATTTTCATCTAGGCCAGTAGTGGCAAATCGACAGCACATGTGCTGCAGTGTGCCGTTTGAGGCCTTGAAAGCTCTAAAAGGTTCTCATCACTGATCTACGCTGTTACACACATGATTGTAGAAAGTGATTAGAAATTACTTAGACTGGGGTCGGCAGATGCCTCTGTAATTTCCATGAAAATACCTCTTGAATTGGCCTCCGCTATTTTCAAAGATGCTGGAAGAGCTAGGTATGTATGTGAACTCCCAGGTGTGTCTTTGTAAGGGCAGCCCAAATTTATGCAAACTGACCTATTACATCAGTTATCTTTAGACCCTAGATGCTGGCCATACCCTCAGGCAGATACAAACTGCATTTCATAACTGTTCTTCCATAAAAACTAGTCAAATTACAGGTCAGCATATTTTGTTGAAATTTTAAACGCTGTAGGAAAAAATACTACTTTTGAAGGAAGGAAGAAATCCTGATGCATATAAATATGTACTTTGATGAGTAATGCTAATACATGTAAGTACTAGGCGTGAGTAAAACTGTTCACTGTTCGTGCATTACTTCACCATAAGTCACATACGGAAAAGGACAGGCACTCTTCTTGATGTACTGATGCATGTGTAGTGAGACAGAGATTTCAAAGAAAAAGTAATAGATAAGCAAATACAGAAAGAGCCATTTTTTTTCTGCCAGAACTTTATTGTAGATCTGAAATGAACTTCATGGTGCAGAAAAAAAATGGCTACTATAGAACTATTTATAGCTTTTTCTGTTTGTATCAGAAGAGATTTCAGTTCGCGGGCTGGGGAGTTAGCTCAATGGTTCCGGCGCCTGTCTTGCAAGCGCAAGGACCCAGGTTCGATCCTCAGTAACCACATACAATACTGGGCGTGGAGACTCACGCCCAGCAGCAACCAGCACCACATATCACAGTGCCGGGCGTGGTGGCTCACGCCTGTAATCCCAGCACTCAGGAGGCAGAGGCAGGAGGACTGTAATGTGAGTTTGAGGCTGAGCTCAGGGCCAGCCCGAACTACAAAGCAAGACCCTGTCTCAAAAAAAAAAAAAGAGATTTCCATTCAACATGAAAATTCTACCTGGAATTATTTGAAAATCAAATTTTGGAATAAAAATGTTTTTAACCTAAAGGTAGATTACATTTCCTTTTGCTAGAAAAGTTGGGCAAGGTGAATTTTACTCAACAATATGATAAATTGTAGTATTCATTAGATGGCTGGCAGCTGTGTACCTAAGTTCATTGCAGATCATACTGAAATTATTCTAGCATTGCTTTACCCCCAGTATTCAACTGTATCTAAAGAGATTAAAAATAACAACAAGAACAACAACAAAACAGTGGCTGAAGTTTCAAACATACTGTTCTTTTTACCCAAGACAACTCTCAAGAATGTGAAACACTGCATATAAAAGAATTTTGCATGCATAAAACATACAACACCTTCTCTGACATATAGGGCATCCTTTATTTAGGAGATAAATGGATAAACAAGGGAAGGATACTGACATGTGTTGACTGATTCATTATATTGGACAGTGAAGTAGATATTACATACGTAATTTTAGAAGCACCTAGTACACTTTTGCTTACAAATCTTCATTTTAAACTGTTTTATTATATAGTATTTGAATGCTGATCCCTCTGATTAGAGCTATTATGTGGTGGTGGTCCATTTTTTTCTTGATAATGGTTTGTTTTAATCATAGATTTCATTCATAAGTTTATTTCCTTATTATTATTTCCATTAATAAGTTTATTTCCCACCTTTGACTATGCACAGCTAAGTCTGAGTCACTAAGAAGTCTGATTGTCTTGGACTGGAAGGGACTTGGAGTTTTGATCTAACATAAAGTTGTATATGTAAATACATATTTAAGTCTATGCAAGTAAAATATATCTGTTATATAATACTTAAATATTTTCCTGTAATGAGTTACTAGTTAATTTTAAGCCCTGACATATTTTAAGTTCTAAAAAGTTCTGCCATGTTAACATGGTAAGATCAAAAAAATTTAGCTGTCAGACAAAATGGAAACTTGAAAAGCTTCCAGATTTTAAAGAAAAGTCTAGAATCATATCCATAGATTGGAATATTGTAAGAAACATTTCTGGAAAATGATACAGAGTTCATAGTTTTACTGCTCTTATTGAGGGGAAGACAGATAGTAGTACATTATGAATAGTTTTCAAGTAATTCAACATGTATGGGAAGAATTAAATGGATGTGAAGTAAATTTGTCTCTAGATTTTATACCTTTCAGAACTGGAATTGATTCAACTAAAGATGAGGAAGTAAATATCTGTTATTTACTCTGGGAAAATACTTGTTAAGTAATATGCTAAGTACTGGTATGGGAGGAGTTATCGGCAAGGTGGGGATGAGCAGATATATAAAACCAATACAGAAGAAGATGAATCAATACAAAAATTAGCCCTCTGTCTAGTTAGGGCCCAGTGTTCAAACATCGTAGGACAATTTCAGAAAAGTAATTAAGGATTTGTAGCATGCTATGTGAAATCATGTATGTAATGCCTGCCGCTCATGCTAAGTCATAGTGATGTTACCTGGTGTTAACTTGAGATGTGGTTAGTGATGTCAAGAATTGTGAATGAGAGCGAACAGCTAACAAAGAGTTGGGGAAAAATTCATAGCAAAGGGACATCTTAAAGAGTACATGGAAATTTAAGGTGAGGAGAAGAGATGAAGTAGACAAGAGAGAGCCCACTGGAAGAAAGACCATTTAAAATGGTTTTACAGGAGTCCAGGAAAGAAATAATAAAGATTGCGTTAAGACAGTGTGAATCACTTTTCTCATTGCTGAGATAGAAATACAGAACACCCAAAGTTAGAGCTAAGGGGGTTTATTTAGCTTATAGGTAGTGAGGTTTCAGTCCACAATCCGTTGGCTCCAAGGCTGGGATGGGAAACAAGTGTCACGGGAGAAACAACAATGCACACACACTCCCTCAAAGCTAACAGCCACAATGGTGCCCACGGCAGAGCAACAGTGCGGAGGGAGAGAGACTTCGCCGCCGCTTCTGTCCTTCCGGACTACTGGGGTTGGGGTGGTGCCCGACCTCTCCGGCGCAGTGATGTAGTAACCACATGACCTTGATCCCAGCATCACACATTCCACATTCAGCTGCCTCTGACTGAGTGAGGCTTTGAGGGACATCCAAACCCAGTGAGCATAGGGAGTGGAGAAAGGGTACAGGTGCCCAAGTTACAGTTGAGAAAATTAAGTGCTCTCTTGTACCCCTGAGAGGATGTTTTCACTAGCCTGGTCAGGACACAGGCCGTACTTACAGATGCTGAAGTGTAGAGATTGTTTTGATGAGTAAATAAGGCAGTATGAATGTGAGATATTTTAGACGTATTTTTACTTTTACTGTAGATGACATAGATAAGCTCACAGGATGTTGAGTTCCATTTTAAACCCGTAGAATTAGTGCTTCCTGAGGGACATTCAAGGGGAGTTTTACAGAAAGCAGTTCAAATGAGTCTGGGGACCAGTGGGAGGACGAGACACGGATATGAGTCATCATTCTGTAGACACCTTTGATGCCATAGAGGTATATAGGGTTGTGTCAGCGTGGACAGAGGTCGAGTAATTTTACAGTGAATACTAACAAGTAAGCGGCTCATTCACTCATGATTCCAACCAGTCTGTATTGAGCACCTACCACAAGCCAGTCCCACGGCTTGGCACCAGGAACATTGTATGAGGGCAATTGAGGTTCCTGCCTTCATGAACTAACATTAGGGTGGTAACAGGGTGGAAGCTGGCAATTGGAAAGGCAGGAAGTTGCATCTGATTAAGCTTCAAACTTCTAAGATAGCAATTGCTTAGAAATAATTGAGAAGTACAAGAATGACTTAATGTCTCTCTGTCAAAAATAACTATACTTTTGGGGCCGGGGAGTTAGCTCAGTGGTTCCGGCGCCTGTCTCGCAAGCGCAAGGACCGGAGTTCGATTCCCCGGTAACCACATAACAATACTGGTGTGGAGACCCACTCCCAGCAGCAACCAGTACCACATACCACAGTGCCGGGCGTGGTGGCTCACGCCTGTAATCCCAGCACTCGGGAGGCAGAGGCAGTAGGATTGTGATGTGAGTTTGAGGCTGAGCTCAAGGCCAGCCTGAACCACAAAGCGAGACCCTGTCTCCAAAAACCTAAAAAAAAAAACAAAAACAAAAAAAAAACCTATACTTTTAAAATCTTTTAATTAACTTTGCAGTATAATTTACATTCAATAAAATACCTGTATTAATTGTACAATTTAATGCATTTTTAAAGCTGTGTACAACTATGCTAATTACTACTATAATTAGGATGGGACTATTTCCACTACTGTTAAAAAAAATACGGATTTTATCTCCCTTCCCTGGCTCCAGGCAACTATAATATTCTTTCTGGCATTAATGCCTTTTCAGGTATTTCATATAAATGGAATCTTACAGTATGTACAATTTGGTGTCTGATTTCTTTTTTACTCAGCATATTTTCCAGATTCATTTACATTTTTGTGAATCAATGTTTTACTGCTTTTATTGCCAACTACTAATGTGCTGTATGCATATATACACCAGTTTGTTTATTAGTTACCTGTTAGTGAGCATTTGAGTTGCTTTCAGTTTGGGACTACTACATATAAAGCTATTTATGAATATTTATGTGCACAGTTTTGTGTAGAAATAGGTTCTCAGTTCTCTTGGAAAAATACATTGCAATGAAATTGCTAAATCATGTGGTAAGTCTGTGTACAATTTTATATTTTAAAAAAATGAGATTCTTTTTCAGTGTATTGTATCATTATATCCCTGCCAGCAGCGTATGAGGACTCCATACATACTGTGGTCATTCTGTTGAGATTATAGTGGTATGTGTGGTATGTCATTGATTATTTTTTTGCGCAACCAGGAATTAAACTCAGGCCCTTGCACTTGTCAGGCAGTCAGCAGCACACTGAGCTATATCACCCTGGCCCTGTCATTGATAATTTTAGTTTATGTTTCAGTTTGGAGGAATAATGTGAACTTTTCATGTACTTATTATTGATCATTTTTATATCTTTGTGAAGTGTCCACATCTTTTACCCAGCATTTTCCTGAGGCTTTTCTTTATTCCTGATTTCATAAGAATTCTTTGTATCCTGATTTGTCTTTTTATTATTTTAATGTGGTCTTTTGAAAAGTAGTTTTCAGTTTTGATGAAGTAAAATTTTTCCATTTTTTATTTGTGGTTTATTTTGTTTTGTTCTTACCTAAGGGATCTTTGATTGCCTTTAAATCTTAAAGTTTTTTTAGTGTTTTTTTATAAGCATTTCAGAGTGTTAGCTTTAATGGCTAGTGCTGAGATATATTTAATCATTAAGGTTAATTTTGTGTATAGTATGACACTTGAAGTTCATTTTTCCTACTTTACTACACGTGCTTCTCAAGTGGGCATCGTTTTTCTATATAGGATGGCATTAGTTAGTGTTTTCAGCACCATAAGGGTAATTTGTTGTGTTTTTCTTTAGCTCTTATCAAGGTACCTGTGTATCTTCGGTATTTACTAGTTTGACTGTGGTATGTCTAGGAGTGTTTTTAATCAAGCTTAGGACTTTTTTAGCTTCATAAAATTTTGTTAGTTTTACCCAATTTTGGAAAGTTTTTGGTTGTTTTTTTTTTTCCAAAATTTTCTCTATATTTTTGTTTTCTCTCCTTACAGAATTCAAACCAGATATATGTTTAGCTTATTTGATACTATCCCAGAGATCTCGTGTATTTTTTCTTTAATCTTTGGGACTATTTAATTTCTGTTGATGTATTTTGAAGTACTGATTCTTCCCTTATATTCTCCAATTTTTTTGTTTGTTTGTTTGTTTTTTTGAGACAGGGTCTCACTTTGTAGTTCAGGCTGCAATACTAACAAGTAAGGGGCTCATTCACTCATGATTTCAACCAGTCTATATTGAGCACCTACCACAAGCCAGTCCCACTACTTGGCACCAAGAACATTGTATGAGGGCAATTGAGGTTCCTGCCTTCATGAACTAACATTAGGGTGGTAACAGGGTGGAGGCTGGCAATTGGAAAGGCAGGAAGTTGCATCTGATTATGCAGATGCTCAGCCTCAAACTCACATCACAGCAATCCTCTGGCCTCTGCCTCCCGAGTGCTGAGATTACAGGCATGAGCCACCACACGTGGCACTGTGGTATGTGTTGCTGATTGCTGCCGGGCACGCCCCATATCATATGTGGTTACCGGGGAATCGAACCTGGGCCCTTGGGCTTGCAAGATAGGCGCCGGAACCACTGAGCTAAATCCCCAACCCTGATTCTCCAGGTTTTTTTTAAACTCCATATAATTATAGTTTCAATATTTTTCATATCTAACATTTATATCTTGATTTTAAAATGGTTATTTCTAATGAGATTCCTTATCTGTATGGTTATTGAGATCTTTTTCTTTAATTTTTTCAACATATTTGTAATAACAACTTTGAAGTTTTTGTCTACTAAATCAAACAGATGGGCCCTTTAGGAGTCAGTTTCTGTTGACTACCTTAATTGTGTAGTTCATATTTTTTTTGTTTTGATTTAGTTTTTTGCAGTGTCTTTAGCTTTTGTTTGAAAATAGACATTGTGCATAAATGTTGTAGCTAGCAGCTGTGGATCATCTTTTGTTTTGGTCTAGTGGTCAAGTTGCTTAGATTAAAACTACCAAATTCCTCTGACTTCATCTCTTGGCTGGGCTGATATTTCCACTCAGTTTTTCTTCCTACTTTTTCCCTTTTGATCTCTTCTGTGCCAGCATTATACAGCTTCACAGGCTAGGGATTTAGCTCAGTGGTTTTGGTGCCTGCCTCGTAAGTACAAGGTCCCAAGTTCAATCCTTAGCACCAAAAAACAAAAACAAAAACCAGCTGTAAACCACTAATTTGAGCTGGTTTATGCTCTTATTTGGGGATCCACTCTGTGTGTACTAGCTTTCAGTATTTGTTTTCATTTCTAGTTAAGCACCTGGCCTCGTGCCCACTGATAATTCAAGGTAGTTTAACTTTGTGTCATTTGAGCTGTGTACAGATTGGGGACCATGTCCAGTACTACACTTTAATATCTCAACCAGTTCCCTGGTCTCTGCCTGCTTCCACATTAGACCCTTTAAGATCTCCCTCTGTATGTGAAGTTTAGCAGCCACCAGGATTTGGGTAAAGTCTATATTCTACTGATTTTTAAAAATATGCATTGAATTGACCGATTAGTTATTAACTCATAATCTTGGCATCTATCCCAAGGAAATGATTCAAAACATGGAAAAATCTATGAAGGTATCTATTGCTTAGGTTGTTATATAAGAAGATAGTGCCTGAAAGAAATTTATTCCTTCAGTTGTAGATGCCAGGAGTTAAAATCAGTGTCAGCAGCATTGGTTCTTCATAAAGGTTTTGAGGAAAAATCCATTCTCTGCCTCTTTTTTAATTTCTTGTGATTTTTAGCAATTCTTATTTTTCCTTGGCTTGTAGAGTCATCTTTCCAGTCCATAAGTTTTCCATTCCCTTTTTCTCACTTCTTCTGAGACTTTATTTACCTGCATCTTTAATAATATTCCTAATGTCTTGAGACTATTCTTTTTCTTTTTCCTCTGAACTTCAGATTGATCATTTTTAGTGACCAGAAAGTTCTTTTACTTTCCCTCCATTTGGTTAGTCTGTGTGGATTAAATACACTTTCTGATAATTTTAGCTTCTGAGGATATAGGGTGTGGGTCTCTTGTTTGCCTTTTCTCTTGAGTATGACTTCCTGCTTATTCCAGGTCAAGTAATTTCAGACTGTATTTTAGCTCTTATGGCTAGTACATAATAGAGACTTTGAGTTCTGTTACTGTGAATGCTTTTGGAATTTATTTTCAGAGGTATCCATCCTCTCTGGACTCAAATCCTAAACTTTGTCTTTCTCTTAAACTTGCTCTTTTTTGGCTTCTGGGTCAGTAATATCTCCTAGTTTCTTTATCAGTTGCTATGTCAAATGCTATGAAAAGAATCTAACAATAGAGTTATAAACTTTTTGTAATAAAGTAAATGATAGAGTACCAGTTGCAGTAGTACCCTTCTGTAATTTCAACATTTAAGAGGCAGAGACAGGGAGATCACCATCAGTTCAAGGCTAGCCTAGGATAGAAAGTGAGTTCAAGGATAGCCCAAACTATGCAACAAGACTGTGTTTCAAAATTAATGAGATTTGTAAATGATAAAAGAGAAAGTTGAAATGTGGTAATAATGCCTCTCTCAGATTAAAAACAGAAATATCTAAAAAGTAATGTCACTAATGGTGTTTGCTACCAATTTGAGCTTGCAACTTAAGCAGCAGTATTTTTTTTTTAGCTTTTATATCAGTAGATTATAGTAATTTTTCTTGGTTCAAGTTTTTTGGTCATCATTATCTTCTCAAACATGGGTCTATATTTAAGTTTTTTAAAATCTGAAACTCTGACTTACGTAGGAAATTACCTCTTCTTTTTCATGATTCTTTGGCTATTGCAGGATTCCACGCTAAAAATATTTTTTAGGCTAAAAATATTATTTTCTGCTTCCTTATATTTTCCATATCAGAGGTAGAAGCACCACATTGCTACAGTGACATATTTTTCTAATTAAAAGAACATGTTAGCTTTCTGTCACTGTCACAGGCTACTTGATGAAATCCATTTATAAGGAAAAAATATTTCTTTAGCTAGTAGTTTGAGAAGTTTTACTCCATAGTGTCAGCACACCACAGAATGGCAGGAACATGTGGTGGTGGAGATCTGTTCACTTGCATGCTTCAGGGAAAGCAAAAGAAGGAGGAAGAAGAAGGAGCCAGTGTCTTAACAACCACTTCCTACCCAGAGACTTAGCATCTGTCCAATAGGCCCCACCTTTATAAAGGTCCCAGCACACTGACCTGAGAGCAGCCTTTAATCACGCACCTTTGTGGAGACATTATTAAGGTTCAGACTGTAACAGAAAAAATTTACTCTCCTTTGATTGTTTCATTGTTTAAAAAGATTGTCTTAATATAAAATTGTTTGTTTTTTTGTTTTTTTGTTTTTTTTTTTTTTTGACAGGGTCTCACTTTGTAGTTCAGTCTGGCCCTGAGCTCAGCCTTCAACTCACATCCCAGCGATCCTCCTGCCTCTGCCTCCTGAGTGCTGGGATTACAGGCATGAGCCACCGTGTGCTGTGGTATGTGGTACTGGTTGCTGCTGGGTGTGAGTCTCCACACCCAGTATTGTATGTGGTTACTGGGGATTGAACCTGGACCTGTGCGCTTGCAAGACAGGTGCCGGAACCACTGAGCTAAATCCTTGGCCCCGTAAAATTCTTATATGCACAGAAAAACTTAAAATTATCACCTCCTCTATAGGCTCTTGACTCTTTTGATGTCTCTTGAATTTTTCATTCAAGATTTTATTCCCTATTATAAATGATTTCTAAAAATGAATTTTGGGGGCCAGGGAATTTTTCTCAGTGGTTCTGGCATCTGCCTGCCAAGCCCAAGGTCCTGAGTTCAGTCCCCAGTACCACATACCACAGTGCCAGGCGTGGTGGCTCATGCCTGTAATGCCAGCACTTGGGAGGCAGAGGCAGGAGGATTGCTGTGAGTCTTCTTTGAAGAGACTTTTCCCCGCATTCAGGTGTCTCCAGTTAGTTTCCAAAACATTTTTATGATGGCTCTTTTAAATATTTGTCAGATAAGTCTAACATCTTTGTCAGCACCTGATGATTATCTTTTCTCTTTCAATTTGAGATTATTGTGGTTTTTATTATAGGGATGATACTCTGTTGAATTATTGACATGTAAATACTGTGTTCCTAAAAGTTCCGTCTCTGTGAGCCTTCTCTGATACTGCGCCAGCTGGTTCACAGGGTACCACCTTCACTGGAACTCCTTAGTCTCAGCTGACACCCTGTTGGGAAAGGAGAACTTATTGTAGGCGAATGGTGGTGAAAATCCTAACCCCACACACTGCACCTCTCTTGATATCACCCAGGAAAAGTGTCAGCGGACAGATTATCTCCAGTAGAGCTGAAAGTCTGTGGGTGCAAAGGAAAGAATGTCTTGACTCTCCACCTGGCCTTTTCTTTCTCACTCTAGCAGGAGGTCGAGCGTCTGTATTACAGACTGCTCAGGGTAAAAGTGTGGCTCCCCAACTGGCTTTCTTTGCCTTTCGGGGGTTGTATTGGTTCTGCGTTTTTCTTCCCATAGTGATTGCTTGGAGTGGGAAGTTATTATCTAAAAGTTTTCCACCTTACTAGCTTTTTCTTTTCTGGTCCTTCAGTTCAAGATAGTAAGTTTTCTTTTGTTTTGTTTTTTTTCCTGTACATGCTATCATTTCCAGGTTGCTGGATTTTCTGGCACATAGCCCTGGATGTGTGGTAAAAAGAAAATGCGAAAATTTGCCACTGTGCTAATTCTTCATTCCTGAAATTCCTAGTTGGTCTTCATCTTTTTCTCCACCTTCCTGAGTACTCATGTTTTATGTATAATGTCTAAGGCTGTTACTTGTATTTAGTAGGAAGAACAAGCAAAAATAATAAATCTGTTCTATCTTGCCTGTTACCAAAAGTCATAAGTGTTCTTTTTTAAAAAACTATGAATATAATTATATTTTTTCTTCTAAGTTTTATTTATTCTTATTAGTATAGGTTTCCAGTATATAATATTCACTCTCCTTATACGGAGTTGGTATCTGTATATGATGGATCTTAATTTCCTTTTCATTCCTTTTCCTCCCTGTCATTCCTGCCTTCATCACCATCCTCTTCCCATTTGAGGGATACTTATCTTCCTACTTTGTCTTATCTTTTATTTCACTCTTTATTTATTTATACAGTAATTTGTGTTCTCATATGAGAGAAACTATGCAATTTTTAAACTTGTTTGTCTGATTTATTTCACTTAATATTATAGTCTCATCTGTTTTCCTGCAACTGACTCAATTGTATCTTTCTTTGTGCAGGATAATACTCCGTGGTGTGTATACACTTGTTTTCTATATCCATCTATCTGTTGATATATAAGCTGCTTCAAAGATTTTCTTACTCTGAATTATGCTCCTATAAACATGGGTGTAAAGTATCACTGTAATGTAATGTCTTTAACTTTTAGGAGAAGATACATAGAAGAGGAATAGCTGAGTCAAGTGGAATTTCCGTTTTTGGTTTTTTGAGGAATCTCAGTACTGATTGCTGGAGTAGCTGTTGCACTTCTACCAATAGCAGTGTAGAAGGGATCCTTTGCCTCGTTTGTAATTATGTACATTTTAAATATAGCTATATATTTGGTACTCTAAAATCCATGACGCTTAGTCTAGAAAGCATGATATTTTTATATTTTTGTAAAAAATAAGTTATATTAAGCCAGTGCATAATGAAAAGATTTGTAAAGTCTTGTCTCAGTACCCATTTTTTTGAAGTGATATTCAATACAGTTGAATTCTGATACCTGAAAAAAAGACTAACCCACTAAAAGTTGACAGTAGTTTAACATTAATGCTGGACTGCCTATATAACTGCACTTTTCCTTTGGTTATGAAAAGTGTATTTAACAGTTGTTTCTTCACAAGGCCCTCTGTATATGGCTTGTCTTAACATGTAAATGAATGTATGTGGCAGTATTGAAACATGAGTACCCACTACAAAAGAGGGAAGCTCCTATTCTAGTAGGTGTAAAGTCATCTGTTAAAAATCCTTTAGTGTTGCCATATGTAATACCACATGCCGTTATCCCAGCTCGGGCCAGCTGGCTTAGTTTAGTGAAATTTGTCTCAAAAGAAAAAGGGTTGGGGACTGGAGATTTAGCTCGGGGGTTCCAGAGCACTGCCTTGCAAGCAAAAGGTCCAGAGTTTGATCCTGGTAACCACATACAGCAGTGCCAGGTATGGAGACTCACAACCACCAGCAACCAGCACCACAGACCACAGTGCCAGGCATGGTGTAATCCCAGCACTTGGGAGGCAGAGGCAGGAGGATTGCTGAGTTCAGAACTAGCCTGAACTACAAAAAGAGACCCTGTCTCCAAAAAAAAAAAAGAGTTGGGCATGTAGCTCAATAGTAGAACACTTGCCTGGCATGTACAGGGCACTGGGGTTAATCTCCAGAACTACTGTGGGGGAATCAGTGCTGACAGCACATCTTTTTTTTGCCCTTTGTTAATTCATTTTTATCTGTGGCTTCATGAATAAAATAAACCTTAATACATCACTGCCAGATTTTGAACATGAAATATAAATAGGTAAATTTTGAAGTTATCTAAAATATGGTATGTCTAAAACATATTTGTAGGTTGAGTGTCACTCTCTATAATGTGCTTTCATTCATTCATTGACTCTTATTTCGTTAGAGGCATTATTGTCATAAGTTTATTGTACACATAGTGGAAACAATTACTCATCAAGTAAAACAGTAGTATGTAACTGAATATGTGAAATATGTCTATGTTTTTATCACAGTAATGGATATAATATTAGTTTGTTGTGAAAGGATTTGCAGAAAAAACTTCTAGAGGAAATTAAAAATACATTATCTAATTAGAATATATATATATATATATATACCTCTTGTCCTGTTTTTACATTATGTTAATGAGCTATGTTATAGTAATAATAAGACCTAATATTTATTTTAATAAAACATTAACCATGAGCCAGCTACAGTTCTGAATGGTTTCCAGGAATAAAGTAATTTGTTAAATTATCTTTCCATAGAACTAACATAATATATTTTTTCTCTATTGATTGTACTTGACCCCAAAACACTAGACAATTTACATCCTGAGATTATTTTAAAAAATAGAGAAATGTTTAAGGCCAACTTACTTATTTAGTAAACCTGGTTCATACCCTCTAAGAGCATGCTATTTTATGCTAACAAAGATTTAAGTTTTTGTATAGCTGCTGTGCAGGCAATGCATGAATCAAGTACGTTTGGATTACCCTGAGATTTACTGTGAAACTGGGTCCTCTGGCTCCTTGCTCTCCCACTCTTCTGGATAGGACTTCTGTGCTGTAAGTACAGTGGGAGAGCTACATATTAACACGCTGAGCTGTTCTGGTCAGACATGTGTTTTCTTAGCACATACAAAAGTACAGGCCTTTATCATTCCTTCATGATCTCATGAACAACTTTTGTAAACCTAGGTATTTTTCACACCCTGCTCATTTTTGTCCCCATAGGAGATGCCCATTAAAAACATCTGACAGACTGGCAGTTAACTAGTTCCCTGTGGAGATGAATGAAATATTAGTAGTCCCCCAACATCAAGGAACTTCAGCCCTGCAGGAGGCAGTTTGAATCAACCCTTTTTTTTTTTTTTTTTGCAGAGAAATGTTCATTTGGATGACCCCACATATTTTCAAATGGGCATGAAAAAATCATGTACCTAGCTTCTTATGTATTATCCTAAGATTTTTTAAAATTTTAAATTATATGTATAGTTAAAATGATTTGTGCCTCTCTTTAAGAAAAGGAAATCTTTAGGATGGCAATATAAATGACAGAATAAACAAGTATAATCTGTCATGTGGGTTTATTCGAGTTGCAAATCAAAGTAGAGAATTTATTTTAAAATAAAAATTACTGTAGGTTGCAAGTCTCAAATGAATCCGGATTAGATTATCGACATTGAAATTTGTGATTCAGCTCTTAATGGAATAACTTTCATGAATTCATGAGAAAAACAAAATGTCGATTCATAATTATTGATGGGTTGAAAACCCAGGACAAGTATTACGTCAGTTTCTTGTGCTTCAGAGCAGTGGGGACGAACCTGTAGCATATGTGCTACAGAAAGCCATCTGTATCATTGAAAGCTCTAATGAGTTCACCACCACTGTTTATTGGAGTTTCAAAATGAGCAAAATCATGTGACTTACAAAGAATAAATTTTAAACAGGAGATGACTTTTATGACGTAAAACTAACTTTATTCAATTTTTGTTCATGAAAATAAAAGACCTATTACATTCTACATTGGAAATTTTAGGGCCACAATTACAGAAATACTACACTGATTTGCTCCAACAGAATGACTTAACCCAGTCAGTTCTGAATATTCATGCATTATAGAACATAATAGAATTTTATTGCCCTAGTTATTTCAGCAGTGTTCTAAGATTCTGGATTTCTGCTAATATTTTGTATCATGGGAACATTTTTAGATTTAGAGGGTGAATTTTAAAGTGTCATTGTTTTTTTAAATTCAGTTTTATGAACACTTCTGTTTTTATTTCCAAGAAGAAAATATATACCTGAAGAGAGCTGTATCAAACTTGCTTTTATGAGTCATTGGATAAGTATTTAAAATGTTAACTCTCTTAAGGCCTTTTATTGGTATATTTTTGTTTAATTTTAAATTGGATCTTCAAGCAATAGTTTCGTACTTTTTTTCCCCATATACTTTTATGTGGCTGATTGGACAACCTCAGTGGGGATAATAGGAAATAATATTTATTTCTAGCATAGTAGGGGAAAAATGTAAAATGATTTTTTTGAGATTTTTACCTTTATTTTTAAATTTCAAGATAATGTAACAGCTATCAGACCCGTACGACCTGGTGCAACTCTTTGATCATTTACCCATTTTCCTCAGACCTTAAGGTGGGAAGGATCACAGAGAGTCAAAGAGGTTGGAATTCACTTGTTCTCCTTCATAGTCTAGGAGAGTACAATATTTGCTCCACATTCATTCGGTCTACAGACTGAAGAAATCCCAAAATATGCTGATGTACAGATTTCTTTTTTTAAATTGATTTTTTGGTGCCTTTTACATATACATTATTATCACATTTAACATCTAGGGTTTGTTCCAGTATGTGACAAAAAATGATAGTTCTTTATTCACTGCTTTACTCTATGCTTTATCAGATCTCCCACTCATGCACATTTGTGCTGTCTTTGGCAAGTTCCATAGTTTGCTAATTACTTTTAGTTTCTAAAAACCGAGCTCTCAGGCTGGAGTGTAGTGGAGTGGTATAGTGTTTGTCTTGCATAAGCATTAACCTACATTCAGACCCTAGCACCAGCTTATCAGTCAAAATATCTGGTCCAGTTCCATGTAAAACTACAAGTTCATGCACCTCCATTCCAAGCCACTCATTTTGGCCTAAGAGACTTAGAGGGGGCAGATGTACATGGGTCTCTTAATCTTCTCCTCTCACTCTAGTGTCTGAGCATTTGATTGTTGAGGTGGAGGCTTGATTTGGTTCTGATACACTGTACTGCACACCCTTACTCCTCTTTTCTTGGGAGGATTGGAAGGGGATTGAGGCAGAGGAAAGTGGCACCATTAGCCTGGTCTCACCCCTGGCTTCCCTCCTTGTAGGTGATGTCTGTGGTTTTCCTGAGGTGGTGGTCAGCCTCTCCCAGCTCCATCTCTCTTTTGGACTTTATTGGCGGCTCACCCTTGGCCCCTCTGTTAGTAGATTGTTGTTTGGTTGCTTGGTTAGCTCCTTGACTTCTGCCTTGATTTTCTTTCAATTCCTGACAAAGGCCATAGAAATCTGGGGTGAACATTTCTTCCTCTGTCCTTTCTGGTTTTCAGGTGTGCTATATTTCTGTGACTTTTTCAGCAAATTCTTTTCTTGGTCTTTGAAACTGCCAGTAAACCTGGAGAAAGATACAAAAAGTTCACTGTTTAGTATACTTTCCTCCAGAACATATGGCTTTGTGAAGGTATTTCTGCTGTCTGTGAGCTCTTTCTTAAGAGTTTCCTTCTTGCTGGATATACTGTTCTCATAAAGCTGACAGCCTGGGTGATTCTTGCACATGCCTTCTCCCTGTTCCTCCACGCGTTCTTTGTGATTGAACCAGTTGGGCTGGCTTGTGAAAGGCATGGAGAACAAGTCTGGCCTTTCCCTAAATGTTGAAGCTCTCTGGAGCTTCTTTTGTGTTTGACTGTGGTGTCAGTTCTGGAACAAGTCACATCTCATCAGTATTAGGATCTTCCTGAGTGGAAAAAGCTCAAAGAAATAGCCAGGGTTAGTTTTTGCTCTGGTGGAAGAGTATAAGCTTGCGGTTTGGGCTGGCAGTGCAGTTCTGTTCTGTGAAAACTTCAAGGATCCCCACTCTCTTCGTCTCACTACTCTACATATCTAGGTTGCCTCATGGTCAGAGATGGTAATATCCGCACTCTAAGCATCAGATTGGCAAATAAAGAAGTAAAGAAGAACAGCAAAAGGCACGTACCTGAAATTTCCTTTTAAAATTTCTGGAAAGCTGCCATGGGATTCTTTTATATGCGTTCTACTTAGTCACCTGGCAAGTCCTACCTACAAGGTAGTTTGGGAACCAGTGTCTTTATTCTAAACATACAAATATCCAGCTAGCAATTACTGTGGAAGAGCATTGGAGCACAGCTAGCAGGGATCTCTTTGGGACAGAGGGTACCTGTACATTTATTTTTCATATGATACACACACACACACACACACACCCCAATATGGAATGTCCACGGAGTATCTAGCATTTTATTAAGTATGTGGAGGCTTACCATGAATTGTATATAGTCAGTAGAAAAGTTATGTCTTGGTAGTGATGTCTGAGCCACTTATTGAAGCAGATTTTGAAGCTTCTTTCTTTAAACTAGAATTGTCTTGTATTTTTGTCTTTTTAATTTTCATTTCTCTAAGGAAGGACTAAACCTGAAGTAAGCCGGCTGATGTATGTGTGCTCACTGATACTCTGGATAGTTAGGAAAGTGTCTTGTCTTCTAAACAAACTTTGAATTGGTGCTGAATGGGTGATTATGTTTTATTAAATACGAAAAGGGCATGTTTTATAATAGCCCTATATCAGACATAATATTTTAATGGTACTATAAATGCTTGTTCCCTGTGGCTGTAATAGTGTCATCGTTTATTGGCTTTCACATAAACTTGTTTTGTAATGTTTCATTTTTTCTCCCTCATATTTAGCTGATGTACAGTAAACAACACTCACATTCTTGAACTTATATACATTAACTAAACTTAATTTTTCTCAGGAGGTATAGTATAGGGAATTAAAGCTGTTGTCAAATAATTTTGTAAAAAAAATCTTTACGATACTTTGGCAGCAAGGTTTTTATATTGACTCTATTCAAGCTCTACACTACATTTATAGTTTCCCAGGGGGAACTTTCTCTACCTCCAGGAAAATTGATGACCATTCTTAACAACCCTGCTGGTTCAAAAAAAGTTGAATTATTCAGCCATTAGACTAAAGTCATATTACTAAAATTTTCAGTCAGATCCATATTATATGTGACAAAATTAGTGAGGGTCATATTGTGTAATAAATGAATATGCATTATACAGCAGTTAGGCAAAAAACTTCAGATGAGAAACTAATGTGAATTTTGCTTTTCCTCACAAATTCAGACTTTTCTCCTAAGCCTTCACTACAAACTATACATACTTTAAAAATTGAGCAACATATAGCTAATAAAATTAATTTTGCCTTTAATATAGTTAGAAGTACCATTAACTAATATAGTTAGAAATTAAGTATTTGTATTAATTTATCACAAAAGCAATATTACTATTTGGTTCGCTTAGGAGGTTTTTTTGTGTGGCATTAGGGATTGAATTCTAGACCTTGTGTTTGTTAGGTAGGTGCGGTACCATTGAGCTGCATCACAGCTTATCAGCCCTCACAGTTTTGAAAAACACTGACAAATTTTTTTTAAGTAGGTAAGTGGAGAGTGTAAATTTTCTTAATGAGGAGGTAAACTCCTAGTGTCCCCCATTTCTATATGCCTTACATGTGGATTCAATAATGGTTAGCTGTGTCTAACTAAAAGAAAAATCATATTCTGTTAACTTTGATTTAGTCTGCATTTTGCAAACCTTTTCAATTTAATTCAGTTTGAAAATGTCAAAATTTCAAGCAACTTGACAGTGACACACACACATATATTTTCAGCAGTGATTTTGTAAGAAATACAATGTAGATGTAGAAAAATGTCAGTACCAATTAAGTGGTAATCACATACACAGTCACAGATGAGAGAAAATTCAGGTTGGCAGAGTTCCATTAGAATGAAATGTACTTTGACTTTGCTTATGTTCAAATCTTTAAAAAATTATATATTACAGAAATCTGGGCCTTAAAAGACAGATGTAGCTTTTAGTTGTGAATTTTTCTACTAGCCATAATAATTTTGTATAGCATTTCCTAAACTCCATTAAAGCCGCTTACAAGATTTAAAATGGAATTAATGATTTTCCATAGATGCTAGAAGGTTCCATTAAGACTTTTAAGTATTTGGCATGTTCTGCATAAGTTACTTGAATTTGTTTTGAAATCTAGACACTTTGAAAAAGGACTGGCTTTCTCTTGAAAATAGTATTCAGCAGATGGAGTGTGTTCTATTTATTATAGGTTCACTGTTGTAACAAAGTGGCAAAGAATATGTGACTCATCTGACTGTACCCCCTGTGCAGGTGACTTTTCATGCTGTTGGAAGTTCCATTGAAGCCAACCATGACCAGGAATTATACAGCACTGCCATTTTGCTGAATTATGGCCCACTGAAAAAGTTGAAGCCAGTAAAGTGGAAATTTATACACACAAACACACACACACAACTTTGTTGTATTAGCAACATTTGCTAGACTTTTGAAAAATTAAACATGTCGGGAAACATATATCAGAAGATTTAAATTGTTTTAGATTTTTTCATTTGTAGTTGATTTGTACTTAATTTAAATGTAGAATTTTCTTACAGTGGAGAAATACTTGTCCTACATGCAAATATTTTGAGTAATTATGTAAGAGAGGAATGATCAACAAAAGAGTGTAACGCTGGAATCTCCCTGTAATATAATCATTTACTTTCATTGAAGAATTTTGAATTATAAAATGTATCCAAGGTAACTGAGCTCTCAGAATCTTCAGTGTAGTCCCATAGTTTAGGATATTACATTGTTGTTGTTGTTTTTACTTTTAAAGTTTTATTTATGAAAAAAGTTTAAAAATTTAAAAGTATATTGTTACTAATAAACCCCTTTGTTTAGTTCTTCACTTGAGAATACATCCTCTGTACAAGATAATACATATTTGCAATTAAAATCATATTAGACTAGTTAGGTTATGGGATTTATAGCTTGAAGCAGTTTATAGTATGACTAACTAGATATGCTTTCTAAATTAACCACTTATAGAACGATCCCAACCCACATTCATAGCTGTTTTTCAATAAATGTTAAGACTCCTAATACTTTGCTGACCACTCCTTTTTGTCTCGTCTGAGTAGTTAGTTCCTTTTGTATGGCAAGAATAAAAGACCTTAATAACACATCCTCTCAAACTCATAGTTTATAATTACCCAACTCAAACAAGAGCTAGAAAGACATTCTTAAGGGCACTTTTACTGTGCACAATGTCTGTGATCTTATGGTTTTCCATTATCATTGATTGGTGGGAAGATACTGTGGTATTCAGGAAAAAGCAATTAATTGGTGGCTAAAAAAATGTCAATTTAAGGAACTGATCCTGGCATAAATTAACTCCAAGTACTTGAGGAGATGGTGACTTACTTTCTTGAAATGATTTACAAGGTATACTGTGGAGCTGCCATTTTATGACCTCACTGCTCCTGGTTGGATGTGCCAGGTCAAAAACAGAGCATGTGATGAGGAAAACAGCTAGGAAACCCTTTGGTGCTGCTCAGGCTCTTTTTACATGGATATGTGCTCTGGTGCAGATGACATCACAGTAGATAGTGGAGTGGCATGGCCTAAGCCAGTTTACAGAAGGGAATACCTTTCCCCTGACGCTGGAGGATATATGGTGAGGCAGTAAGACATGGTTTCCACTCACATGGAACTTACAGTCTAGCAGATTCATCCCCTTTCACTATCTAGCAAGTCCAGCAACCTCTCTCTCTCTGCTCAGGACAGGCACAAATGTCAGGAGCAGATGGAGTACCTATCCTGCAAAGATCTCTTTTGAAGCGAAGCAAAAAAGTAGGAGACAGTATCCCTAATGCACACGTCTGCGAAGAGCAGCTCACTGTTAGCTGGTGCAGCCGGTTGCTGTGCTAAAACACTGTAGGATCATACTCAGCTTTACCATGAGCTGCCTGTGTGACACTGTCTCTTCACCTCTTTGCACCTTGATTTCTTTAATGTGCAAGGTGATGAAACTGACTCAGACATACCAAAAACCGCTACTAAGCCCACATGGCTGTCTCCTCAGGGCATTTTTTGGGGGTCATATACTGGAAAATGTTTGTTACAGGCAGATACACAATTGTGCTGTGAGTGTTATTTCCTTGAAGCACGAACTCTACAGCTGTATGCATTGTCTTAGACTCCCTGTGTCTGGGATATCAATTTTACTTAGTGGCACGTAAGTAAAGACACTTTATGTTAGAAAAAGTATAGCTATTTTATAGAAAACAAATTTGCATGAAATTTCAAGAGAAACTGAAACTTTCAGCATATGTATTGATAATGGTTAATGGGTGAATGAGCACATGACTAGTTCAGGCCATCCTGTGATGTTGTGGAAGTAGTTTCCTCTGACACTGAAAGATTTTGAGCATTCCGATAACATGATTTGATTAACTTAAAGATAATTTTGGTAATTTTATGAAAAAGCGTAGTGGAACAAAAGCAGAAAAAAGGAAGCTAGTTTAGAGGCTATCTAGTTGCCCAGGTTAAAAATGATGGTGACTTAAGCACAGGGTGGCAGCACTGGAGGTGGTGAAAAGCAGTCAGATCACAAAGCTGATTAGAGGGAGAGCTCTGGGACTGGGTGGAGCAAACCGGGAGGGAAGTGGAGGGAGGGTGGCTTCAAGGGTGTCATTAAAACCAAGCTCTTGGTAAGAGTGCAGAACGATGTTGGAATCTTGTACTGAAGTATTCTTTACTTTCTCCTTTTGGCCAATATCCTGCACGTTTCCATCTCCTTTTTTATTTATCCTCATCCAGAGTGCAGAATTAATCACTAATTTCACAAAGGTTTGGTGAGTTGATATAATTTAGTAAAAATATTATAGTTAAACTCCAATTTAATAGTTTCACTGCTGGTTCAGGTTAACTCTAGTACTTCATATAAATAAAAGAATAATAAATCTACCACTTACTCAAGCAGTTAGCTAATGAGGTATTTTGTGTTTGTGTGTGTGTATGTGTGTGTGTATGAGAGAGAGATTGTTACAGTTACTTTAATAAGGTATATGCTAGAAGTTGTACATTTGGTTCATCTACTACAACATCTTTAGAGGTTTATGGCCAGATTGCTTGAAGCCAGACTAAATGGTTCCTGCTGTGTCTGCTCTGACCAAGATTTAACTCAAGCCTCTCAAGGAAAGAATAGCCATGAGGTTTAACAGCTAAGAGATCTGGTGAGAATTGGTTCTACCTCTGATTTCATTCTGCTCACAGATTATTTTCTCTTTTCTGAGTAATTATGCAACAAAGATGGGAGGAGGGGGAAGAGAGGATAGGAGAAGGAAGATGTATCATGTACCTGTACCTACCCACTGTGGTGACATAATCGTTTTGTACTGCAGACACATACTGACTTACGTCTTATAGTGACAGAATATTTGGAACGAAAAGAAAAAGGCCTTCCTGCATCACAATACTTTATTGATCTCTTACAGAGCTTCTGCGGTACTGCATGTCTTAAATGATAAAACCTGTACTCCCATAATTTTGAAGTTATTATAGTCCCATAGAGTGTGTCAGGGAGGATGCTTTTGACAAGTTACAAAACAATGTGGCCCATTCTAGCATAAATAACAGGGAACTTCATTCTGTCCACTGACAAGTTCAGAGGAAGTGCGAGAGGCTGGGTTGTTGGAGGAAGCCGCTCAAGGGAGTCAGCAAGGTCTCCGTCATATCCATTTCCTACCTCTACATTCCATTTCATCCTCCTATGCAGAAACATAGCCAGAGTTGCTCTCTGCCCCATGTGGTTTACCTACATCCAAAGGACAGATTTGGTCTTCTGTTTGGAAAACACATCTGTATCAGGTATTCTCTAGCTGTGTTTTCTTCATGGCTAGAGGCCTGGGCTGGGCTGGAACTGCACTATTTTTGAAATAGTAACTGGCAGGAAAAAGTGGCCCCATTGTTGGTTTAAGTGCTTGGGGTGAAATGTTGAATCATCAGCCATGAGGATACTATACAAAGGATTACATGTCACACATGTAATTTTACATTTTCTGGTAGTCACACTTTTTAAAAATAGTAGTTAAGGGCTGGGGATTTAGCTCAGTGGTTCTGGTGCCTGCCTTGCAAGTGCAAAGGCTGGGGTTCATTCCCCAGTAACTACATACAACAGTGCTGGGCGTGGAGACTCACCCCCACCAGCAATCAGCACCACATACCACAGTGCCGGGTGTGGTGGCTCACACCTGTAATCCCAGCACTCAGGAGGCAGAGGCAGGAGGATTGCTGTGATGTGAGTTGGAGGTTGAACTCAGGGCCAGCCTGAACCACAAAGCGAGACCCTGTCTCAAAAAAACTAAAAGAAAATTAGAATGACTTGAGTTTTGTAGAATTTATCAGGTAAAACTAGCAAGGGAAACAGAATGTTTAGGTCAGTAAGCTTTCTCTGATAGTAGTCAAATGAAGACATTTTGTGTCTGTGAAAGGATCCCAGTACTTCCCACTGTTGCTCTCAAAATATCATATATTCCAAATACATGTTACTGTCCTTAAGAATCCATCCTCTCTCTCTATTAATTATTTATTTTTAATCTTTAATTTTTCTAACCTATTATATGTATGTCCTTCTTGGTATCCTGAATTACTTCAAGTATCTGAGGCTGCCTCCTAATTTTGTCATCCTCCACGTGGTAGACAAGTCATTGTGCACTGCAGTGTTCATGACTGTATTCCTCAGAATCAAGAGAAGCACAGACATCACAGGTTCCATCAACAGTTATACAAGATAGTCACTTTTTATTACTACAAAATATACCTAAGTAACATAGCTTCATGACAGACCCCATGTCATCGCCCTAGAGGAAGCTGCTGTAGGTTGTGGTATTCTTTGTATTACACAGATGCTGGGTAGATGTAGAAACTCAGTTGTTTGGCCAGGCTCACAGCTCCAGCGGCCATGCCTGAGAGTATGGAGGAAGAAATTGGGTCTGGTTACTGATCATTGCCTCTGGGAATTTCTTGGAGGTCCTGGAGCTAGCTGCAAGAACTCAAATGCAAAGAGAGAT
>PVIR01002768.1:0-97632 GCA_004026965.1 Petromus typicus
GAGGCTGAGCTCAGGGCCAGCCTGAACCACAAAGCGAGACCCTGTCTCAAAAAAAAACCTTTAAAAAAAAAATACCCCTGATTTAAAGAGGGAAGTTTTATTCTGCTGTTACTTCACGGCCCCGGCTTTGGCATGTGTGGCACAGGACATCCTGGGGGCACACGTGGCAGAGAGGCTCATTCACTTCATGTCTGGTGCCAAAGCAAGAGGAGAAGCTGAGGGTGTCACCGTTACCTAAGAGCTGCTTTCTCCTCACCAGGTGTCCAAGACAGCAGTTTTGATGGAATCTAGATGGCTGCTAAAAGGGAAGCCCGGCAAGATCACAGAAACGGTGGAGTCAGACGCGCACAGCCGCAGAAACTGCCTGGAGTCAGGCAGTGACACCACAGGGCTTGTGGTCAGCTGCTCATCAAGGCTCCGGGCTCCGCCCGCCGCTGTCCCTGGGCCCCCACGTCATCTGGGCTGGGCGCTTTCCAAACTTGAGGTGGTCGCAACACAGGCGGCCTAAGTTTCAAGGCATCTTCATAAGATGTTAACTCTCTTGGGTCTTCATGAAAAAGACCACAAAGCAAAAAACAGAACAAATAAAAAAAACCAATGTGTCCTTGTGCAACTTTCTCTGCCACTCCCGGGGAATTTGTGAAGGCGTGGCTGCTCAGCACAAAGTTTACCACACCTTGGAGAGCAAGGATTTAACGGGCAGGTTCTAAGGCTCAGCAGGGGCGCTGGCCTGGAAACCAAGGTTCCTGAGGTTTTCCTGGTTGGTTTTCATCCTCTCCCCTTACAGGGCCCAGAGCACAGGAGGTCGAGGAGGGTCCAACCCACAGATCCCAGCCTGCCCAGAGAGAGCCCGCCCTGCTCCAGTGCCCCAAAGTCCTGAAACCAGGGACCCAGGCACACTGGACCCCCAGCTAGAACCAAGCTCCCCAGGTGAAGGTCTAGAAAGCAGCCAAGGGGTGGTTATTAGAACACGCTGGGCACCAGCATTCTCTCCCGGGAACCATGAGCCGGAAACAAACGCGAGGCTTAGGGAAGAAATGTACCAGGTGGACATGTACCTGCACGTGCCTTCGAGTTCTGGAAAGGCCCAGGTTAGCCAGTGCCCAGGAGAGTCAGAACCTCTCCTTAGGTTCAATACAAAGGGCCTGGGTGGTTTGGACTCTGTTCTGCTGGATTAACATCAGGGTAGTTATCTGTGGACTTGGAGTAGCAGTCCAGGTCTAGCTTGGTTACCCCAACCGGGCCGGGCCATAACCGATTCTTGGGGTTTAGGCGCGTCCCGCCGGTCACTAGTCCGCTGGACGCCAGGAAAACGGCCCACCAGCACCCCTGGACGGCGCAGGGGTCAGCGCACAGCCCACCAGGCGGCTCCTCCTCGCGCGCGCTCTCGCCCGTGCCTTGCGGTGCGCGCTCTGCGCCACCCCGGGGTGGGGGCGGGCTCGGCTTGCGCTGGAGCCGCCCCCCTTGGCCCAGACACGCCCGTCGCGAAGTTTCCTCGAGGTGGAGAGGCGCGCGCCGCTCCGAGCGCTGTGTAGAGCAGGCGCCCTGGGCACCGGCGCGCTTCCTCGCGTTCGGTCCCGAGCAGAGCAGGGGCAGCCTGTGCTCCAGGCCCGCCGCGCGCCCGCCCGGTCCCCGCCCACACCCGCGCCGGCAGGCAGTCCGCCTGGAGGGTGGGGCTCCAGCGCGCCAGGACGCGGAGCTCGCGCCCCGCGGGTCGGGGATGCTCGGCGCCCAGCCGCCCAGAGCCGGGGCGCACTCCGGCTGAGGCGCGGCTGTGCGCCAGGCGCGAGGCGGAGACCCCGGCGGCTCGGAGGAGACCCCGGCGGCTCGGAGGGCCGGTCGGAAGATCCCGAGCGACGACCGGGACCCCTGCGAGTGCCCGCTGTGTTTGGACCCGCGCCACTCGGACCCGCAGGGTCGGCCGGGGCCCGCGGCCGCCCAGGGCCGGGGGCGATGCCCGGGCAGCTGCGGGCGGGCGGCAGCAGGAGGCCCTGGGCCGGCGTGGGCCCAGCGCCCCAGCGCTAGGGACCCTGAGCCTCCAGCGCGGCCGGACACGGCCTCACCGACACGATGGCCTCCGAGGTGGTGTGCGGGCTCGTCTTCAGGCTGCTGCTGCCCGTCTGCCTGGCAGTTGGTGAGTTCGGGATTCGCCCAGGTTTCCTGGGCGTCGAGGGGCGTCTGGGCGGGGGCTTCCTAGCGACTTGGAGGGGCAGTGCCCTGGACCCGGCGCCTGCGGGAGCCTGGAGCCCCGGAACAGCTGGCTTCTCGCCGGCACGCGGAGACTGGGCTTTGCCCCGCACGAGTCCCCTCGGGGCCCGAGGTGTGCGTGTTCTGGGGGCTTTTGGTCCAGCTTTCCCGTGGTTTTTCTCTAGTGGAGTGCTAGTCGTGCGTACGTACTCAGTGGGGCTGGAAGGCGGCGTAGACGTTTGGGAGGACAGAACAGGATCCTCGTCTTCCCAGGGTCCCTGGTGCGCAACACCTCGGCGGGCGGCGGGGGGGGTGCCTGACTTTGGGGGTGGACTTCTTTCTCCCCTCTGTGTATCCCTGCAGCCGCAGGGATGTGGTGCCCTGGAGTTCACTACTTTTTCCCTGCACAGGAGCCCGCCGGAAAGTGCAGGGTTCCGGTGCCAAGGCCCCGACACAGAGCCTCCCGTCTCCTGGCGCCCGCACTCCGCACAGAAGGCGAGGCAAGGCTAGGACTTCTAGGGAGGCAAAAGCGCGGTGAAGCCTCAGTGGCTACTGATTCTGCGGGCTGGCGGGGTGTAGGAGTGGGCTCTGAGATGCAGGCTGTGCTTTGACTCGCTTGGGAGGCGCTCAGCT
The DNA here is from genome assembly GCA_004026965.1 of Petromus typicus. Taxonomy (NCBI): domain Eukaryota; kingdom Metazoa; phylum Chordata; class Mammalia; order Rodentia; family Petromuridae; genus Petromus; species Petromus typicus. Next base: position 2,821 of record PVIR01002768.1, read on the forward strand.
TCTTCCCCACCCACCCGCCCCAGGGAGCCATACTCTAACCAAGGGTCCGGAGCGCCCTCTCCCAGGCCACTTTTGAGTTGGGCCAGAGGGCTGTGGGCCCTTCACAGTGGGCTGCGCTTTGTGTGAATAGCGCAGGAATCTTCTGCCTGCTTCGTGCTGGTCAGCCCTCAGCTCAGGAGTCTGAGGGACCCCTCTCGGGACTTCTGACCTTGGTGACTGCCCTGTGGGATGCTGGAAAGCACCGAACCACTGAGCAGTGTGTCCACAGGCAGTTTGGGAAATCTTGGCTGCCAGGACAGTGTCTGAGCCTGGCACCTCACCTTCCTATTTGCTGGGGGAAGATTGCCAAGCTGAGTTAGTTAAAGCATCTAGCATGGGTGGGTGTGGGGGCCGAAATGGCTGGTGGGAACAGGAGGGGCTGGTCCCTCGCTCCCCACCCTCCACCCCCCCCCCAGGGGCTCTGGCTCTCCTGCTCTGCGCTGGGCTGGGGAGTGGCTTTTAGAAGAGCTGGTTAGGGGTCGCCTCCAGTCAGCCTATCCACTCTGCAGTGAGCACGGAGGATGCCTGACCTTACCCTGCATTTCTTGGGCTACACCCTGGGCAGCTGGTGGGGGCCGCCAGGCCTCAGATGGGTTTGGGGGAAGGCTGCACTCCCTGTAGACGGAGTCCCTCCATTGGGCTGCTGCTATTGAACTGTTGCTGAGCTGCGCCAGACCGGGATCCCTCAGCACCCAGCCGCTCTCCCTGCCGGGTCTCTGACGGCCGCAGTGAGCCTGCCTGGGCTGGGGCCTCACTGCATGGCAGGGGCTGCTTCTGGGGACCAGGGCAGGAGAGCTGTGCCGCACGTCTGCTGTGTCCTGTGGACAGAGGTGCTGGAGCCCCTTCCTTTGCACCCCGGGGACACCTGGAGGCTGACCTGAGTGTGGGGAGCTGTGAGGGGCTGTGAGTGTGTGCATGTATGTGTGTGAGATGGTGTGTGTGAGATGCTGAGTGTATTATGAATATGCGTGTCTGAGGTGCTATGAGTGTGAATAGGTGTGTGCACGTGGATTTGTGTGAGCATGTGTAGATGGATGTACAATTTGAGTGTGTGTGTACGTGTGTGAGAGTGTATGTTCTGTGGATCTGCCCAGGTCCCAGGCACCCAAGTCGGCCTTGTGGAAGGTGCCTGGGCCCCCACCTTCCTGTGGGCTGGTCCACAGGTGAGGTCCCAGGAGAGGCTGTCCAGAGGAAGGGCAGTGGTACGGAGGGGTACTGGGCTGTGACCTTGAGGACTGTGTCTTGTGCCTGGCACCTGGTCCCCGAGAGAGGAACAGTCTCCCTCCACCACGCCCTGCCCCATGGTTTTCTGTGCAGGAGCCCCACCATGGATTGAGTCGCTGAAACCACCATCGGAAGCAAACCTTCTCTTCAGAGGTGTTTATGTTAGAGATTTTGTCACAGCATCGAAAAGCTGACACTGTGGGGGAAGCGAGTGTGTGGTTGTCATGCTGGGATGGGGGTGGATGGGTCCCCACCCAGCCACTACCTGGCGGGCCTGTTCTGAGTAGCCTTGGTGGGCTCCCCTGGGCGAGAAGGCCAGGAGAACTCTTGCCTGCTGGCTGAGGTCTTGAACGTGCCTTCTGCTGGCCGCACACGAAGCCGATGGGGGAGATGCCACTTTCAGTCTCTTCCGTGGGAAGTGGCCATTTTCAAGGTTATCGGAGGGTTTCTGGTCTGCCTGCTCCCAAGCCGCTACTAAATCAAATATTCAGGTTTCCCTCACATCCTGGACATGGGGAGTGCAGCGAGCTGCCTGCCATTAGAATCGATTTCACATTTTAGCCATCTATTTTTACATCTGGGCGGGCCAGCTTCAGAGCCAAGCCCTGCGCAGGCTGCGTCTCCCCCTTCAAGCCCCTTTCCCTCAGGAGGGTATGAAACTCTCCTGCAAGCTGCAGCCCTGGCCTCACCACCTGCGGATGGGCATGACAACCAACTGCCTTTGCGTGCTATCTGATGTCAGTCTGATCTGCTTTTTCCACGAGAAACATAAAGAGTATTGAGGAATGCGGTAGGCCCCCTCTCTCTGTGGGCCGTGTGGTTCTCTGGTGGTGTTGTCCTGGGAAAAGCAGGGATCTGTCACGGAATGTATAGTTGACCATCCAGAGTGGGCATCTGCTCACAGAGGCTCACGTCCATGGCACCGGGCACTTTAAACATCTTGCCAATTACCTGTGACTACTTGATAGCATGATTGTGTGCATAATATATGACAAATGGACAAAATCTTTTATGTTATAAATCTTTAATAATTACAATATCTGGTCATTGCTGAGCACTTTACATTTAGGAGTATTTTTAATGTTTATCTTCACTTAGTGCAGCATCTCTGTTTCCACTTTGTGTCGGGTGGCTGTGGGAGGGCACCCAGGGCCTCACGCCTGCCCGCAGACGCATCCTGCCAGGCTGCGCCCAGGTGCTTATCTTGAGGTGTCTGTTCTAGGCTGAGGGCGGTCGGGACCCTTGCCCTGCCTCTCCCTGGCTGCCTTGGCGTTCCTGAGGCCTGCTCTGCAAGAATCCATGTTCCCACTCTCACGAAGGGGAAGCGTGGGATCGAGGGCAGCAGGAGGGCAGTTGCTCCAGTTGATCCTTTTTAACGCCACTTGGGCATGCGGGGCCAAAGGTCAGGAAAGTACAGGGCAGAAAAGGGGACCGACTGCTGCTGTGGACAACCCAGTGACCATGTGATGCTACGAGGAAAAGCGCACTTGGATAACGGTGTACGGTCAGAAGTTTTCTCCAGATTTCTCTTTAGAGGCATTTGGATTAAAATTAGAGTGAAAATATGAGGTCACTCTGAAGTACATGTTGGTGCAGCTGTCTAAGGCTGCTCCTTCCCACTGCACAGCGCACTTCCCCGGGCAGCAGACCTCGCTCTGAGTGGGAGCCATGACCAGGGGTGACAGGTGAGCTGATCTGTGTGGCCTTTGTGTGGGTCTTCACCGTGACCTGCGACGTCTGGGACAACCGCTGTCAATCCTGCTGGCCCTGAGGAGTCCTTTTTCTTTCTGCACCAGCACCTTGTCAGCCTCACTTGTTACTCTTTGTGACTCTGTTCGTTACTGTTGCAGACCCTACATAAAAACAAAGCTATCAGAGAGGATCAGGCATTTCTAGGGAAAGAAAATATTTAAAAACCTTTCAGCTCTGTAAAGTATTTTGGTGAAGAGGAGCAAAGGCATTTTGAGCAGTGACGTGTGGCCCGCCCTCTGGGAACTGCTGTCTCTTTGTAGCCCCTGTGTTTATCACAGCTGGAGGTGAGCTCAGGTGGCAGGTGGCAGTGACCTGGCCCTGCCGTTCGGCCTGCACACAGTGTTCTTTCTGCTTGTTCCTTCTTTCTGGGCCCCCTTTAGGGTGCGGTTGTTAGCAGTGTTACCTTGTGTTTGCCTGACACACAGGGCAGGTGCTCTAGTGACCCTGGCCAGGGGCCTCGGGAGAGGAGACATAAAGACACTGGCTGGACAGGTGGTGATGAGGACCGGGAGGGGCTGGCAGGAAGGGGAGGGCTGGGGGACAGCTGAGGGCTTCCCGGAGCAGATCCTGCAGGAGTTGGTGCATGGCAGGGAGGCTTTCAGATTGTCATGATTCTCGCCCTGTTTTACTCTGTCTTTTAGATCTGTCATTGTAAACTTCCTGCTAGCTGGTATGTCTCCTAGAATGTCACTAAAGCTCCCAACACCTGCAGTCCCATTGTCTTCACTCTGACTGACTTGGGTTTTCAGGTGGGATTTTCTTTTGGGATCCTTGTGTGACCAACAGCCGCTGGTCTGTGAAGTCAACAGTGATAGCATTGCACCATCAGAACTTTCTGCACAGTGTTCGGGGAACTCAGGGTGGTGAGCCACACCCAGTGTCTCAGAGGCCCAGACCTGACGAGTATTCCAGGCAGATTCTGTAAGGTCTGCAGATCGGAGCAAACCAACAGAATAAACAACATGTCAAATGGAGGCAAAGCACAGAGCTGAGCTGGGAAACGTCTCTGCACTGTGTGGTACCAGCACAGAGGCCTGTCAGGTCTCCTGCCACCTTAGGGCTTGCGACGCATCCCACACAGCCACACTGTCTCCGCTGTGCTCTGCTCAGCACTGTTGGGTGGCTCCACCAGGCCTTGCGTGGTGAAGCACGAGGGTCACGCCCAGCCCCAGGGAAGTTCCCCTCACAGTGTGAGAGAATGTGTGTTTGTTGGCTTCCTGTCACCAGGACAAGTCCCCAAGGTGAGCGCCTACAGGAGGAGAGCTGGGTGGCCGTGGGCTGCAGGCCCTGTCCCATGGGGAGGAGTGGCCCCACGTGTGGTGATAATGTGCACAGAGGCAGCTGCTCAGCCCACGGCAGCTGGGTAGAGAGAGGAAGACAGACAGACAGACACACAGACGCACGCACGCATGCACGCGCACACACACACACACACACAGCCCTAAGGATGAGAGTGCTCGTGCCTCTCTGGGGGGAAGGAGCCAGGAGACCTTGGGTCAGGCTGCAAATAGGTTGCTGTTCTCTGAGGAACTTCATGATCCCTGGTTTCTGTGATGGAGTGGAGAACACCTGTGGGTGTGGATGTGGCCCCTGCCCTTGGATTCGGCTGAATTTATTGATTAGGGCTTCTGACTCCATCTCAGTGACGTGGTCAGAACGGGCTCCAGGGTCTGGGTGGTAGCGCCGCACCCAGCATGGGTATGTGGGCACATGTAGACACGTGTACAAATACGTGTACACACACGCATAAACACACACACCACAGGTGGAGGAAAGAAGGAGGTAAGAAGGAAGGAAAAGAGAGAAAAGGAGGCGGAAAAGGAGGAAGGAAAGACTGGGCAGGAAGGCTTCTACCTGGTGGCTATTGGCCAAATCTTGCTGCCGAAAGGAACCCAGGCCACAGGGAGCTTGGGGACAGTCTGGCCTTGGTGACCTGGGCAGGAGGTTGTGGAGGCTCGGGAGACTGGCAGGAGGCGGCCTGTCCAGGAAAGTTGGCCTGTCCCTGTGGGAGGGTCCAGGGCGGACCCGCTCTGGTGCATGAGAGCCGGCTTGGGTGAGGGTGTGGCTCACAGGCCGAGCTTCGGGCAGGACTAGGGCACCGTTGGCTCAGAATTCTGGGTGAGGACTGAAGTCCGGCTGTGGCAACACGGGACAAAGCTTGTGTTACTCTGGCCCTGGAGCCCCCGAGAAACTCAGGTCCCTGTAAGGGGCAGCAAGTGCCCTGTGCCCGCAGGGCTGGCTCCCTTTCATTTCTCCTCCTCTCCTGCTTCTTCAGTGACAAGTGTCGGGTCAGTGACATTTGTGGAAAAACGAACTGACCGTATGTTGACCGAACACCAATACATGGTTTCCTTCGTCCTCTCGTTGGAGGAGTGGGGTGCTCTAAGTGAGGGGTGCCCTGGACGCCCAGCATGATGGACTGTCAGGGTGCAGACTGGGCCCAACCTGCAGCTGTGTGACCTTGGTGGAGCCGTGCTATTCTCCACTTTACGACGTGCAGTGTGTAGAGTAGATGACAGCGGGGCCAGGCGGGGTGACAATGACCTGGGCTCCTGAGCGGGGTCCATGGTGATGAGTGCTCAGGACACATGGCCATTGCTATGGCTCCACCCCCAGCTGGGTAAAGTGTTCCCACTGGAAAGGACCTGCGCTCCACCAGCAGCAGGCCCTAGGCAGGTGATGCAGAGCGGGCATCTCTGGAGGGCGGGGTTGGCCTGGGGCAGGTGACCCGGCCATCCCCTGCAAAGTCACTTTCCCCAGAATGGGACACCGTGGCTTCCTTCTCCACCAGCAGTTGGCTGGCTGCCCTGTGCTCCCCAGCCACCTGTCCCCACTCCTCAGTGAGTCTCGTGCTTGGTGTTAGGATCCTCCTTCTCCCGGCTTGCAAATCAGCAGTGCTGCTTGGCCTTACCTGGGCGTCAAACTTCCTAGGAAACAGTGCACAAGAAATGCTTTCTGGGACTGCGTGTTTCTCTAACTTCAAGGATTGTGTCTGGTTTTGTACTTCAGTTTTCTGCATGGGATGATCACAAAATATGGTAGATATTTTTAAAATTTATTAAAGTGGAAGACCGATCGCCATTAATCTTTCTGGAAGTCCTCTTTGCTTTGCCCACATTCATCCCAATACCCCTGCCGCTTTCCGCAGCAGCTCCGGAGTTGCTTCCCTGGGGGTCTTTACTTGCTCTGTCCTGGCTGCCTCGATGTCCTGAATCAGTTCGGGACATTCCCCTTTCATGGTCATGTTGACTTTGAGGAAGAGCTGGAGGTCACGCAGTGCCAGGTCCGGTGGAGAAGTGGACACAGACACATGCTGATGTTTTGTGACCTGTCTTCCTGTTGGGTGGCACGTGGCAGTGGCATTTGCTGTGATTTTTAATCTCACCTTGTAAAGACGATGAGGAAAGAAGACTCCAGGGCTGCTGCAGAAAGTGACAAGAGGCGTGGGCTCACTGTGTTTGGAGTGAGGGGACTGGCTGCAAGGTGTTCTTACTGTGGTACGTTTTTAACTTTAAGTGTGCACCCCCCTCATTTTTGACCCGGCCTGTGTGAGCGTGTGTGTGCCGGCTGGACGTTCACACAGGCTCACTGGGTAGCTTCTTTCCCTCGAGTGTCTCAGGAGGTTCACCGTAGAGTTCAGGTCCAGCTCCCAACAGTTACAGGCTTCCCAGTCTGAAGTATAAAATCCTAACATCCTGACTTATCCACTCTGGGACTTTCGTAAATGGTAATTTTCTCAGGATGGCAATTAATATCTTTTACTTGTTTGTAGTGAAAAAGAGCAAGAAAAACCTGTGTGACCGTGTGAAGTTTGACCGGAGAGCATCCTTGAAGTGCATATTATTTTTAAAAATGTTTTCAGCTCTCCGGAACCACAGGAATTGATCTGTTTTCCCTGTGGTTAGATCCTCCAGGTCAGCAGATTTGGCCCCCAGTGCAGGAGGCAGAAAAACGAGCTACACACACACACACACGCACGCACGCACGCGTGCACACGCACACACACACACACACACACACACACGCGCGCATGCACTCGAGCCTGAGCCCATGACTGGGCTCGCCTGCCGGGTGGGTAGGGGTGAGTGGGACGGTGTGAGGGGCCGCTGAGGCCTGACACAGGGCCCGCGTCCTCAGGGCTTCAAAACTGAGGTGCTCACAGGGGCCTTGCAGAATGATTTCTGCACAAAAGATCTGAGTAGAAACTGGTGATTCAAAACCAACACACCAGAATGTGTGTCTATATCGTTCTGATTGCTTAAGAGCATCTTACTCACATTATTTGTGTTACTGTCATAAAAGAGTTCGGAGCTGCTGCAGGGATGTCACCATATTGGCAGACGGAGTGAGTCTCCTCAGGGCTCCTGGCTGTGGAGAAAACACTAGCTCCGGCCTCCAGGTCTGGCATGCCAGTGACCTCCCTCAGCTGCTGCCAGAGCATCTCAGGCTGCGCCTCCCCATGACAGCGGCAGCAAGAGTGTGTGTGTCCCAGTGGGTTTGAGAGGCCATGGCGTCTGGCAAACACGGTGAAAGCCCAGGTGCACTGTAATAATAATTGAGACTCGCAGGACGTGGAACCACCGAAATGAGATTTGAATCAGGAGAAGGCGTCTTGAGCAGAATGCAGAAGTGCTTTAGTTGCTTTTCTCGTTGTTGGGACAGAACAGTAGACACCCAGTGTTAGAGGAGGAGGAGAGCTTTCCTTGAGTGCACAGTTTGTAGAGATTCGTCCATAGTTGGTTGGGTCCAGGCAGGTTGCTTGCCAGGGGACATTGCAGAGGAGAAACAGTCCATTGCGGGGAGGCAGAAAGCAGAGGGCCGGCAGCAGCAGCAGTGGTAGCGGCAGTGGTGGTGGTGACAGCAGAAGCTGCCTCTGTTTTCTGTCCACGCGGTAATCCCAGGGTGGAGCAGCCCTAATCCCACAGCATACCTCAATCCTTTTAATCCCAGCATCATTCATGCTAGTCCCAACCACCTCTGAAAATCCCTCCCTGTGACTGCGTGAATCGTCCTGGGGGCTCACACCTAGACACAAGCCATAGCAAGCATTAATGGGTGTGGCATTGTAGACCTTAGCAGGTCCCTGCTAGGTAGTTCTGCGACCAGGGCAGGAAAGGAAGGCTTGCAGATCTTGGGACGGAGCCCAGGGTCTCGCCGCGCAGATGTTGCCACCCTGGCAGATGTTGCCACCCTGGCCTCGGCGAAGCGTGGGCTGCAGGCCCCTCCTCCTTCCCTTCTCTCCCTCCTCCTCCCAGTCCTTTTTCAGATTCCAGGCGCCCGCCCCCTGGCTGTCCGACCTGCCTCTGGCCTGCGAGCTCAGACTCTGGGAACTGGAAAGCAATGAGATACTCTTAGTGCATGCCAGGCTTGCATGCCCGGTTCATGTGTGTGCCAGGCAGACGTGCCATGGCTCACGGCCCCTAGCCGCTGTCTTCAGCCAGGAGAGAGGTCAGGTTATGAGATGGGGGGGTTGTGTGGAGTGGGCTGTGCTTCTCCTGATCCAGTGTTTTCTGGAGCCCCAGCCCCCTGGAATTTTTCATTAACCGCTGCAGACCTCCAGCAATCACTTCAGACCTCACTTGAGTTTGGCAGCTGTATTAAGGGGTCACAGTGCATTTCCTGCCCCTGGTGGCCCTGACTGGCCACACTCCACCCAGCTTGGATGTGGGTCTCAGGGAGAGCACTCATGTTCACCCTGCACTGATTTTCTGCCTTATGGTTATTTTAAAGCATGTGGCTTGTCCTGAGAAGCACTTCTTACACGGGATACCAATGTATTTTGAACAGTTTTACAAAATGTTCATCTTCTCAAATTCGTTACTTAGAAGGGGTCAGTCTCAATGCTGTCTTGCTCTCTGACACCGGCTGACTATCATTCTAGTGAATCCCACTCAAGACTCTTGTGTTAGATCTTCTCTTGAAATAATACATTTGAAGTGTAGTGCTAGCCAGTTATGGTCAGGGTCACACCTGTCATCCCAGTACCCTGGGAGGCTGCGACACGAAGGTTGAGAATTTGAGCTCAACCTGAGCAACTTCGTGACTTACAAAGATCCTGTGTCAAAATAAAAACTGCAAATAGAAACGGTGGGATGTAGTCTGTATGAAGGCCTTGGGTTCAGTCTGTAGTACTACAGAATCAGAAGAAAGAAGGATTACAAAGAAATAATAGCTGCCTTCCAAGGAGGGAGAGGAGAGGAGGCCCAGCAGCCCCTGCGGCGTGTCTGCCGGGTGCCTGGCTGTGGTAATGCTGCATTCACCGCAGCATAGGTTTCGTTTTCTTACAGAATGTACTTGAGGTGTGGTTGTGATATCCCACATGTGATTTTATTTCTTTCCATCGATTATTTTTCATCCTCTGGTTGTGTTCAGTTTCTCCTGCCCCCCATGCGCTCTGTCTGTATTCCCAGAATCCTGAGGTCTGCCCTGACCTGAGAGCGCGTGCGCCGGTTTCTGGCCCTTCTCTCCCATGTCAGAGGAAACCGAGTCTGACTTCTGGTTGACTGCTTGTCTTTGTCCGTTTTGATGCTGCTGCACTCTGGGTTTCAGAGTTAGCTGTTGCCCAGGCAGTCGGACCATTCCGAGTCTCAGGTGGCCCTTCTTGCCAGCTGCCTACCTGTGTCTCCCTGGAAATGCCTTGAGTCTGTGTCCCCATCTCATTTCTTAGTAACAGCGTAAAAGAAATGTTTTTCTTGTTTAAATTTTTTTTTCCTCCTTAAAAACTAAACATCTGAGTTGACAGAGAGCCCAAGGTTCTCCGTGGAATATTCCAGCAGCACTGGCCCTTCGAGACCAAGAAGGCTGGATGGGTGTGGGGGACCCTTCTCCTTGGGCTTTACTGGCCGGAGTGTCCTTGTTTCTGGCTCTTTCAATTTCATGGTGTGGTTCCACTCGGCAAACATTTATTTTACATAGATTTTCAAAACTGAAGCCAGGAATTTTGGTTAAGAACAGTTTTGTGATGAGGCAGTTTTGACAAGTGCCAGTCTGGTGAGGGGGGTTCCGTGTGTGGGGAGTTGGTTCAAGGTGGCATGCCCATGGGTTTCTGAGAGTCGCTCACACGCCTGCTTCTTGCCCTGTTTGACCCCCATGCCCCCGGTTTTCTCATGGCACCTGTGTGTTGGGGACACGCCTAGGAAGATCTGGACTTCTGGAATTTTGTCCTCACTGGAGGGCCGATAAGGCGAGGAACTTGTTCTAAGATCCCAGGGCCGTCCTTTTCAGTCTGAGAGTGAAGCCAACCCTAGGGGAATGTTCCTTTCCTGTCAGGAGGAGGAAGGGATTGTCTTTATTTAGTTTGCCGGCTTGCGTTTTTCTGATCATTTATTTATTTCTCAAAAGGCGAGAAACGTGATATTCTGGGACTGTAGATTGCTGGACCCACCACACTAAACAAGGCTCTGGGTTGGGGGAGCACCTCAGAGTCAGTGAGGGGTAAACGAGGTCAGGTGACCCCGTCCTGCCTATGCTTCTGGTCGAGATGCTGCATGACTTCCAGTGCCTCTCAGCCTCACGCCATGTGCTTTCGCACACACACTGTCGTGAGCTTTGTGACCTTAGTTAGGTGTCACCTTGGGGTTTAAAACCTCTGTGCCATTCCGATGCAGTGGAAAAGCCGACCTAGGGCCTTCCCGTGGCTGTCTAGCCCGGTTCCTGCACCAGCCCGGAGATGTGTTTCCCACTCAGGTGCAGGTGGCTGTGCTGCAGCACTGCTGTCCTTGCCGCTCGCCCTGACACTCATCCCCAGGCCCACACGGGACGTCACCGCAGGCGTCCGTGCACAAGATCACCATGCCTAGCGCATGTGCCATGCCTGGGTCTCACCCAGTGCTGCCACTGTCCGCTCTTGCCACCAGTGGTGGTCATTCCCTGCCTCCCATCTCCTCTGCTTCCTCTGGTAAAGCACCCGGCCTGGCACAGCGCTGACACTGCACACTGCAGAGGAAGTGGCCCCATGTGCTCCTCCACGGGGTCCTCATCTGCCCGGGTGGGGGGTCACAGCGATACCTACAAAAGTAACAGGAGGGGAGGTGTGGCTCAGCAGCAGCACAGTTGCCTGCTGTGCACAAGGCCCTGGGTTTCTTCCCACAGCAAACAGAGAGGAATGCAGGTCTGAGAGCGAGTGGATGGTGGTTTGGGACAGTGACCAGAGGGCCAGCAGAGCAAGGTGGTGCCAGCCTGACCCTCTGCCTGCTCACCCCAGGGGCTGCGTTCTGCCTGTGCGCTGTGCCACAGACGAGCCTGGGGGCAGTGGGTTCTGGTTCCCACACTGCTCTCAGCATATCCGGTCTTGGACATGCCTTGCCACTTCACATAGTCAAGTCCGTGGAAGCCTCTCTGGTGGGGAGGTACGTCTCTGCAGCTGCAAAAGTTGACCCTGCTCTGAGAGGACCCCAGGCTTTATGAGCCTGCTGTGGTGTTACCCTGTCTCGGACGGGGGTCTCTCTGGTGTGGACCGCTTCGCTCCTGGTCTGCAGTTTCTTTCCCTCTTTCCTGGTGAGCACAGGACTGCATAAAGCCAGGATGCTGTTCCATGGAGTTAATCTGTTATTTAGATGGAGCATGTCTTGGTTTCCTGAGATACAGGGAGGAAACAATTCAACAACTTGATGAAGCGTGTTGGCTTCGTAGAACTAACCAAGCTTCTTGGCCAAAAGTCGTTTTGTTGTGTATGCAATGGGGACGACTTCCTTCCTCCTCAAGTGTCTTGAGATAAAGTTGGATTTCTAAAGTTGCTGAGATGCCACATTTGGCACCATAGTACCAGACAATGCTGGTGATTTAATGAGAACGCCTTTTGTTTGTTGGACACATGGCCAAATTTAAAACATGTTCACATAGGTTTGGGCTGTAGGCTCAGGAAGGGCAGAGGTTGTGTTTCTTCCTTAGTGGTCTCCCACATCCTCATCAGATGCCTGGCAGACAGGGTAGTTCTGTTACGTCTGGGAGAGAGAGAGAGAGAGAGAGAGAGAGAGAGAGAGAGTGTGCGTGTGCGTGTGTGTGTGTTAGGGCTCCTGTTTCATGGTCGCAAGTGCTCTATGAAATAGGTACCAATCTTATGTTTATACTATGAGTAAATGGAAAGGAACTTGATTTTACACCAGAAAAATAGGTGCTCAGAAGCACTAAGTACCTTTCTTTGGCTGTTAGATATCAGGCAGCTGGTGGATCAGAACCAAGATGTCAGTGTTTCCATTTTTATTCTAGTTTCAGCAACAGAGGAAGCTGTTCTTAAGTGCTGATTCTTACACATGCTGCAGACCTGGATCTTTTGATTTACACTCTCCATTTCTGCAGTGATTTTTCAGAACGACAGCTTGACCACATCTGTCCACCCATGTCCAGTTGCACAGAGACTCTGCAGGGTTCTGATGGCAGTGGCATTTGTTCCCGGGATGGGCACGGGTACTTCCCCAGCAGGAAGGATGGCAGCACTCCTCAACTCTCCAGGGGCACGTCCTGAAGTGGGCCCGAGGCAGAGCTGGGTGTCCACCCGTGCCACAGCAGATTACACACAGACATGAACCCTCCCGCCTTCCTGGCCAGTGCTGCTCGGTTCTCTCCTGTTGCATGGTGCTGCTGTCGTCATTCTAGGGCTGGACACAGTGAACCAACTGTGCTGGCTGCTGAGAGGACAGAAAACAAATTCCTTAATTCCTCTTGGGCCCTGAAAGAAGAGCCACTGTGCCCCAGAGAACCGAAAGAAAGCAGTCAGACGGTTTGGTCCGGGGCAGCCTTCAGCTGGCCAGACCTGCAGCAGCCCTGTGTCCAGCTGCAGCTGAGCAGGAAGGTCATGTATTAAGCTGTTACTTGTTCGTTTAACAAAGTGTACCCGGTCCCTGCCGTCAACCACAAAACTGCCTGTCCTCACTAAACTCCGGTGAGAAGTGATGTGTGTGCCTGGTGTGCACACTGTGACACTGTCTGCTGTGTGCACGTGGTGGAGTGGCTGGATCGAGTGGTTCACTCACATGCTCGTTGTTTAAGCGTGCTTAAGTGGTGAAGACACTTAGAGTCCATTCTCAGCCATCCCAGCGTATCTCTACAGTAACAAGATGCCAGAGCTCCGCGCAGTGCAGAGTGATTTGAATCCTTTTATGTTCTCAAAAATGAAAGAATTCATTCCCACATCTTCTGTGGTCATATTTTACACGGGTACAGAGCGGTCTCTACTAATTAACCTAGCAGTGAGATTCTACCTGGAAACAAAAAGCGTACGGCAAACGTTTCTGGGCTGCGCCCGCAAACCTTGCTGCCTAGGCAAGGGCGAGTGACGCCCGCGTGGGTTGGCCTGGTCTGCTTTCAGCGAGCGCTGTGCTGGAGGTGAAAGCAAAGAGTGGTTATATGTGTCTGGCAAGGGGAGTAGAGTCGGACCCGTCTCCAGCCTGAATCCCTAGCAAGACCCACAAGAAGCTTTTGTGACTTGTTGCACATATTTTTACTCCCACTACTTTGAATAGATATGTAACAGCGAGTGACATCTTTTCAGATTTAAATGTATTTTTTATAATAGATCATTCACGTGCAGGACTTACTCTAAAAAGATGATATATACATGTATATCAACCTTAATTCTTGGGGGTCAGATGACTCAGACTTACTTTGTTTGCTTTGAAACATGAAGGGCTTATCTGAGCTACCCGAGGACGGCACGCAGTCGGGGGGAGGCTGGCTGGCGTGGCCCTCACCTGCTCCTGAGTGGAGAGAGGCTGATCACGTCTTGCAGACTCACCTTGCTGTATTAAGCAGAGGTGTTGTGGCCATCCATGCTCACTGTGGTTACTTGAGTTTTACTACGTTGAGTGTTTTCAGAACTCGTATCAGTTGCCCATGCGGCACTGTTCCTGGCCTCAGTGTGAGTGAGGTCTGTGGTGAAGTGGTCGACCATCTCTCGTGGAAGCTTTGTGCATGCGGCTGTTGCTGTGCTGGGATTCAGAAGAAGGAAAATTAGACTTTCAGTGCTACAGACCACGTTTGTGAAGTGCAGTTGTTAGTGGTAGGGCTCACTGGCGTGGGCATCAACAAGAACATTGCAGAATTCCTGGGCTGGTTGTTTGAAATGAGACTTGTAGAAGGTAAATCCTGAAATGCCTGCCAGTGGAGCTGGAGAGCCGACAGGCTGGAGAGACTGGAGAGGGGCCGTCCCCTAAGGGCGTGATCTTTACAGTGAGGTTTCCAGCTCACCTTACACTGCAGTTTACTGAGTGGAGTGGGGAGGACAGATGCGGGAACGGGTACTGGGGGTGCACGGGGGTGACAGGGCGTGTGCGGATTGCTGCCTGCTGCTGGGGCTAATCCTGCCGTGCAGCTCATCGCGTTCGGTGCCAGGGAAGAGTCTGACCTGTGAACTCCTCTGGAATTCGAATGCAAGTCTTGCCAGGAGAAATTTGAGAATGTTTGGGAGCACAAGCAGCGATTGAGCAAGCTAAATTCTTCGGAAACATGAGAATGCAATCACACTCCTTCAGCTTCTTGACCAATGGGAAGGTAGAGTTGGTAAGGTATTTTGATGCTGGGGTTTACAGCCACCCCTCAGTGGTTGGTACCAGTTTCACAAGTGGTGGCCAAGGCCTTGTTGCTTTGCGAATTCATATATTTGTTTACCAGCTGCTAGAAATTCTGAGACGGATGGTTCAGTGCCTCCCACACCACAGAAAGGCAGCGTAGAAACCACCCTGGCCTCACCTCTGCCCGTGGTGTGTGTGGGCAGTGTGGGGTGTGCTCCAGGCGCCTGGTCCCCCTTGTGTGTGGGCTTTGACAGGGGACCGGTGTGGATGCCGTCTATCCCAGTGGCTGCTGTGTTCCTGTCACCTGGGCCCAGAAGAGCTGTCAGCAGCAAAATTACAACAGCTCTTGTGAAGCATAATTAGGCAGAGGCAATTATTGGTGGGTGCTTTTTAACTGAGACATTGTAACTTGGTTTTATTTGTAGTCAAACGCAAACATTTATTCTATTGCTTTCTTCCACTTACCCCCAAGAGTTCTTCTGTTTGTCTTTTTAGTATTGTTCTGCGTGTGAGATGGTAGATCCCAGTGGTTGACTTTGTCCTCCTAGCTCATCTCAGAGCTGTCAGGACCAAGGCATCCCTCGGGGCCTCCTGTGTGCCCAGCGCTTCCCAGGCAGAAAACAGTGTCTCCTGCGGGCTCTGCCCGTACTCCCATGAGTTATGTCGTTGGCCTGCACTTTCAGACAGAATCTGACAGCCGGGTCTTTTTTTGGTATAGTTTGGTGGCAGGGGTGACTTCACCTGACCGGGTGTTCAGTGCAGAGCACATGGTGAAGCGAGGTGGCCACGGAGCTTGCAGGTACCACCCCCCTTAGGAAGTCACTCCCGACAGTGTTTCAGTTCGGGACCCTCTCCCCTGGCTGGCAGGGGCCACTGCTGTGTTCAGGGCTGTGGTGCCGCTGGCAGGAGCTGCTCTTGGCCTAGGCCGGCAGGGAGTGCGACGCTGGCATTCTCATGGGCGCCACCCTGCTTCCAGCAGGGCAGAAAAGAAGCAAGTGTGTGAAGGAGCCCCGGGATGGGCACCCACCTGCCGGGGCCTTGTAGGCATAGACGGGCAGTCAGGTGGCGTGGGCTCATGCCCTGTGGTCCTGGAAGCACATCTATTCACAGTGACAGCCATGGCCCAGAGAGTCTTTTATGCAGCACAGAAAACAGGTGATGACCTTTATCCATATCATGAAGTTTGCAGGATTAAAGGAAATGGAAAATTTTTGAATATGTGCTGACAACATGAACGTCTAGTTGTCCCGCAAGGGAATAAAGATGCCTGAGTGCTCTTAGCCACATGACCACCTCTGGATGTGCTGCCCGGAGCTCAATGTCCTGAAGACTCAGACTGCAGGAGTCGGAGGCTGCTGCCTTGCCAGCTTCTGTCCACCCACGTGCTCCTGCTGGGCTGGACACTTGAGGAAGAGCGGCCTTGGCAGCTCCCGGCTGACCTTCTCCCGTAGAAGTCATGTCTTCAAGCAGAGGCCACGTTTTAATCCCATGTGAAACATCCCAAAACAGATTTTCTCTGAAACAACCAGAAACGCTCAAGTTCTCAGGCCTTGGGAGTTTTCAGACTTGCCGGTGGAGGCGGTGGACAGACTGTAGGGAGACTTCCCAGCGGCCTCCCACTCCACGCATCTCCGGATGTCCCAGTCACAGAGAGGATGCTGTGACCAGCTTGTCGGTGCCCTCTGTGCGCTGAGTTCCCGGAGACGGACGTGGGTCTGTGAGCCAGGCACGTGACCCAGGGCCGGCCACTCACGGCTCGTGGGAGGCCACTGTGCTGTGCTCACATGCCAGGAGGCAGTGCCCTTCCACACTGAGTGCTTGAAGCCTTGTGGACTGACTCAGCTCACTGTTGGCAGTAATCTGGGATCGTTCCGAAAAATGTCTGTGTGGGGGGCCGGGGAGTTAGCTCAGTGGTTCCGGCGCCTGTCTCGCAAGCGCAAGGACCCGGGTTCATTTCCCCGGTAACCACATAACAATACTGGGTGTGGAGACCTACACCCAGCAGCAACCAGTACCACATACCACAGTGCCGGGCGTGGTGGCTCACGCCTGTCATCCCAGCACTCGGGAGGCAGAGGCAGGAGGATTGTGATGTGAGTTTGAGGCTGAGCTCAGGGCCAGCCTGAACCACAAAGCGAGACCCTGTCTCCAAAAACCTAAAAAAAAAAAAAAAAAATGTCTGTGTGGCCTCCTTACATGGGAAGCCTGTTGCTATAGCATCTTTTCAGCCGCTTGGAAAGCAGAAGGCACAGCACCCCTGCCCTAGTCACACTGCCCACTGTGTGTACCAAGTCAGTGGATGGAACAAAGCTCCCCTAGAATGCAAGCGCCAGAACCTGGAGGTCTCACCTTAGCACAGCCTCGTGACCCCGCACGTCCGCCCAGCAACCTGGACCCTGGACGGACAGTGTGGCCCAGGCCCCGGGGTCTGAGACCCTCCCAGGAGGATGCTACAGGCAAGTTCTTCCCCAAGCAGGGAACTTTGAAGAGGAAGAAAAGGCAGTTAAAGTCATTGTTACGTGTGAGCTCTGTGCCAGCAATGCAGAGCATGTTACAGATTGCGTCTGTGTTGAAAGTCAGGCGTCCCAAACTGCTCCCCGAAGGACAGTGCTAGGGGGGCGGGGATTTAGCTCAGTGGCACCGCCCCTGCCTCATGAGCACAAGGTCCTGAGTTTGATCCCCAACCCCCCCAAAAGTGAAAGACTAAGCGAGGAAGGTGTCTTTCTGTGGGGAGCTTGTGTGGCTGAGGGGGGGTAACCTTGGCTGGTGTACTTCTCTTGGAATCTTTCAGAATTTTTTTATTAGTACACATTTGTAGTATATAATGTGTGCATTCATTCATCTCAGAGTGCAGACACATGTACATGTCTGCATCTCTTTTTACTCACCTTTCTGTCCCCTCTGTCCTCCCTCCGTCTCTGGATATCTTCCTCATATTTTTATTCCATTTCTTAGTCATGTGTGGGGCGTGTGATGGTTGCATTCACTGAGGAGAGCTGGTCCCTGTGCACATGCATCTCGGCTCTTTCTTCCTCCCCTCTTGGTCCCCTTCCCATTTGCAAAAAATCTACTTTCCTGTTTCCTTCTGTCTGCCTTTTATTTTGCCTTTTACATTTTTTATACTTTGAATTTCTCATGAGAGAAACCATACACTACTTGGCTTCAGCATCTTCATGGCCTTGGATAGGGGAGGGGTTGATGTCTGTTTAGGTACCTCATTTTCACTGCAGCACATCGTATCACGCGTCTTTTCCTGGTGAGTAGAATTTACTTTTTGAGAGGTTTTCAGGTCACAGAACAATCGAGGCGAGAGGATGGTGCTGTTGGGCCCCTCCTTGGAACCAACCCCCACCGACTAGACACACTACAGGGTCGGCTGCAGGGACGGTCATTGTTGGTGCCACCCAAGACCATAGTCTCCGTGAGGCCAACTTTTAAAAAAGTAGAAACTCTGTAAATTATTCGAATGAATATTTCTCTGTTGTAACTGTAAAATGGGATTTTCTAGATAAACCATTATTAGCATGTTTCCCAATGTGAGAATATTTAAGTTTTAGTATAATTATTGAGAATGTAAATCTCCATAGAAAGCTTTACAAAGTCTCATATACTTCTGACCCTCCACAATGGCATATGTTCCATTTTAATGCATCCTTATACCAATTAGGAAATTTTTGTCTAAGATGCAGTGTGGGCTGCAGCTCGATTCTGTAGGAATCCGAAGAGCTGGTGTTGTCATGAATCAAGCTGTGGATTTATTTACCTGAGTCTTGAAGCACGAAGGTTGAGTTTTCTAACTCCTAAGCGAACTCAGTAAAACTTGTTTTCACGAACCTGGAACTCGATTCTCAGGTGTTTTGTGCCATATATTTAGGGGACTGAAATAAGTCTCAGTCACATTCATGCTCCTGTGTTTTTATGAAAGTCAGTTTTAATAGTGAACTTCATAATGAAGGCGTCTGACTTCTAGTCTAACTTGGCTCTTTCCGTATCAATACGCTTTTGATCGCTTCGTTTTCTTCACTGTGACATTACTGAAAATAATCAAATGCTTGGGTTTGGACCTGGTTTTGCCAAGTCCGTCATGTAACCGTGACCTGGCAGCGTCTTCTGCGGTTGGTGCCCTCTGCAGACCTACGGGCACGCTCTCCGCTCCAGGGTGGCTGGCACGGCCTCCTCAGTCCAGACTTGCCCTGACAGCACACAGGCTTCTCCAGCCCCTCGCTCTGCCCTCGAGACACTAAAATGATTACTGCTCCAGGAGCCACGGCGACAGTCTCGGTCTTGTGGATGGTGCTGAGGGCTTCACAGCTGACAGGCGGGGCGTGAGGGGCGGGTGCTGAGTCCCAGCTGAGTCCCGACTGCACCACCCGCCACACTGTAGCTTCAGAAGAAGACACAGGGGCTCCGAGCTTCTGCCCCATCGCTTCTGAGACCAGAGTGCAGCACACGCACACGTGTCTGTGGCAGGCCAGTTTTCAGAACAAACTATTCTCCCAAGTCACAGAAACATGCAGTCTCAACCTCCCATTTGTGAATTTGTCATCTCGAACTTTAAAAACATACTGAATGGAAATCACGCATCTTTGCAATTGTGCATTGTCTGTGTGACACTTGTGTATGTGACACAAGTATGTTAAGGAAAGATGCATGGCAGGTGGATGGTGAGTCCCATGACAGACACACTCTGTAGGAAGGCTTTGTAGTCACATGCAGGTGCTGGGCCCATCTGCTGAGTAAAAGTGCAGGGGACTTGGAAGTGGGAGGCGGGCAGAGCCTGGCGGCAGCTGTCGCTGTGCAGGGGGCAGGGGCACGAGTGCTGCGCCCTGAACTCCGATCCCCCACCTCACCCAGTGGTGGGGCCCATCAGCCCATGGAAGTGGTCGGGGTGACTCAGTGGTCATGCTCCTAACACCCTAACACAGCACGTGTCCGTGCCGTCCAAGGAAAAGGAGCACAGGGCGGGGAGGGTGCTGGGGAGACTGGGGCAGGTGTCACCTCGCCTGCTCTGTGCCAAGTCCAGGCCTTGTCCTGGTTGTGCTGAACAGAGACACTTAACGTCATCCTTGCAGCTTTTGTTGAGTAAGGTGTGGCCAGTAGGAATTTTTTATTGTTTGTGTGTTGAATGTTACGAATAACTACGTTTTCCTAGGTAACTGTCTTGATTTTAGTCTTCTGGAGTAATGGTCATTTCTGCAGATTTGGGGACTTGGAGAGGTATTTATTTGCTGCCTGTGCTGTGATTCCCTTTGCCCTGTCTCCTCCGGGCTTTGATAGGTGGGGACAAGTCCGCTGTGCACCTAACTGGAGGTGGGTAAACTGTAAGCCACAGGGCCTTCTGATCTCAGCCTTCCCTGCAGCTTCTCCCGTCTGGCGCTCTTGAACTTCTTCAGGAAGGGGAGGTGCGCAGAAATCAGACAGTGGTAAGAAGTGGCACAGGCTCGGCAGAAGGTGCCCGACTTCTGTAATCATGGCTAGGCCTGAGAGGGGACCTGAGTGTGGGAAGGAGCAGGAGGCCACCCGGAGCAGACCCGGGACTGATTTTTTTTTTTTTTTGAGACAGAGTCTCACTCTATAGTTCAGGCTGGTCTTGAACCCAGCCTCGAACTCAGCAGTCCTCCTGCCTCTGCATCTCAAGTGCCGGGATTACACATGAGAGTCACCACACCCAGCATTGTTGTATGTGGCTACTGGGGATTGAACCTGGGACCTGGCTCTTGCAGGGGGAGGGGACAGATCCTTCTCAGTGGGGAGGGGCTCTGAGATGGAGGGAGGTGTGGTGGGTCCGCCAGCTCTGCGGGAGTGAGGGAGTCGGCCTGTGTGACACACGCAGCCTCAGAGACAGACACTCCCTCTGCCACATGCGTGGTCTGAGTCCATCGGGTGCTCAGTATCTAGAGGCAGGAGGACTGAGGCCGGAGAACGCACATGAACGGGTACCTTCTGTGTTCTGTACACACAGTTAATTACGCAGCCGCCCTGTAGGTTGACGATACTGCTGCGCACCCTTTGTGTGGTGGTGCATGACAAACAGATGTGCCTCTCTTTGACAGAATTTGGGTCACCCACACCCCACACAGGCACACGATGGTGTGAAGCATTGTTTTTGAGTTCTGAGGAGAAAAAGAAGCTGCAGCATCCGAGACTCCCCTGAAATTGCAGATCCTGGTCGCTTCTGTGCTGCCATCTTCCCAGAGCTCTGGCTGGTCCCTATTGTCTGGATCCCAGCTGCACGCATGACACTTTGCAGTCTCCAGGACCCTCAGCAAGCTCCCAGCAGGGAGGCAAGGGCCACCTCTTCCCAGGACACTTGGGGGCAGGAGCTGGTGGTGGAGCTTGTCATGGGAGTAGAGGCTCCCAGGTGCCGATGCCCAGGTCCCTCCCTGGCTGTTCACGGAAAGTGGTGCCACCCTTGACCTGTGGAGTGATCCTGAGCAACCTGCACCACATGGAGACCTTTCCTCATCTTGGAGGCACCAGGGCCAAAACAAGTTTAGAAGTGTATTTTCCACGTGCCTAAAGGCACACTTTGACCATCACAAGTAAACTGAAGGTCTCTCTGCTGTGGTCAACCCTTGGCGTGACTTCCATTAGCCACTTGTCCTGCAGAGCAGACAGACCATGTGGGAATCAGTGTGTCCATTAGCCCCTGGTGCTTCCAGCAGGATCTTTCTTGGAGAGAGGATCGATCTAAATGTGTTCCCGGCACTGATGTCCTTGCACTTACATTTTATGGCGTCATTTTGGTAAAGTGATGGAATTTCTCAGGGACACTTCAGCAACCACTGGCCTTTGGTGACAGCCCCAGCCCGTGTCCCAGCGCTGCTGGGTCCTGGTGCTGCTTCCAGTCTCCAGTGGACCCCTGGGTTGGCCTGGGCGGTAGGTGGGTGGCGGTGGCTGTGCTGACCTGATGGTGGACAGCCCTGCCGGCTTTGCTCAGAGAATCTGCCTGAGTCCTGCGCAGAAGCGGCTGTGACCCTGGGGAGGCCAGGGTGGTGCCGGTGACACAGGATGGAGTGCTGGGGCAGAAGCGCCTCCCACAGGGCACTCAGTCCCTGGAGGGTGGCTCCTTGCGATTTCAGCTTTATTTTATGAGTGTGTGATTGCAGTGCATGAAGTTTATCTCATCTTAGCAAGGAGCTGCATACCTATAACCCAGCTCGATTCTTTTTTGTTTCCTTTCCTCTTCTCCCCTCACAAGAATTTTATTTTAAATAGCAAAGGCATCGTTTTTGGGGAGAAGTACTGGAGGTTGAACCCAGGGCCTTTGCCCTGAGCCAACACCTCCAGTCCTTCTTTATTTGGATTTTATTTTCAGGCAGTTTCTCAAGACGCAAGACTGACTTCCAGTGTGGTCAGTGGCAGGGCACAGGATGCTCATGGCCTCTCTGCCAGCTCTGCATCGTTGTGCAGAGATGAAGGGGGCAGAGAGGGTGCCCACAAATACAAACAACATGTTGGCTTTGTTCCGGGACAGAGCTTGACGCATCTGTGATTTACTTCCCAGCACTTGGTCACATGTGTTCCTGGGTTTTGTTTTTGTTTTGTGCTGAGGTGAGCCGTGTGAGGGGAGGGTGCATTGGGCATCCTGTTACCATAGCAGTGATGGTGCTGGTGTGGAACATGTCTGTGTGGTCCACTGTGCAAGTCAGATGTGCCCTGGGTCCGGGCTCGGGTGCAGAGCTCTGTGCGTGCAGAGGGCAGCCCGGCGGTACCCGCTGCTCCACACTGCGGCCAGGGTGTGGTGACACTGTGGCCATGGTTTCTCCCTATGGAAACACTGTTGGCACGAGGCCAGGTGTGGGGGAGCCGCTCCTGGAGACAGGGTGCATGCTTCTTGGGTGCACAAGGGAGGCTTCCTGGAGTTGCAGCTCCAGCATTCAGCCTGGGCATGGATGGTGGAACAAGCAGGCAGCGGGGAGGCAGACTGAGAGATGCCGTGTTTCTCGCATGGTTGGCCACACACCAAAGCTATGGCCTTGTAGCCTATGTTCCCTCCTTCCACGTCTCCCTCCTGCCCTCTGCCACCTGCTGCTGGTCAGCTTAGGACAGAGTGGTACGGGGTAGCTGTCTCAGGGCCCTGTGTTGCTCCACTGCAGGGCATTGTACGGCATGACCTTGGACCATGGTAGAGTTTGCATTGTTGGAAGGAGGTGGCTGGTCTGACTTCTACATTGGGACTGTGTGTGGAGCTTATTTTGACCCAAGGAAATGACAGGATGTATTGGCCACGTTTCCTGACGCTGGGACGCAGCACCTACAACTAAAGAGGAAGAAGTTTGATGTGGCCTGTGGTGTCGGGGGATCCAGTCCATGGCTGGCTGCTCCAAAGGTGTGGAGGGGCAAAGCTGCTGAGCTCATGGTGCTCAGGCTGCAGCACAGGAGACAGATCAGAGGGGAAGGGGCAGGGATCGAGCAGGATCCAAGGGGCTGGCTCTGTGTCCCACCACACATGCCTGAAGTGTCCGCCAAGCCTCTGGACAGGCCCCAAGCCAGTCACTTTGCATCTCCCCGGAACCTCCTCTGGCCTCGCCCAGGTTGTCACGGCAGGGCGGGAGGGGTAATTGGAGTGGACCACAGTGCACACCACCGCTCCGGACTTCACCTGGATTACACCTCAGAGATGGCGTTTTCTCAGCCATGCACTGTGGCAGCTGTTCACTCCCTCTGTTCTCTCAGTTTAGAAGGATTTTAGCCCATCAAAGAGGGAAGATTTCTGTCAAGTCTCAGGAGCTATCGCTGCAGCACTTGCAGGGTTGAGAAAGGGATGAAGCTAACCTGAACGATGATGTCTTTGGACTCTAAATCAGATCCCACGATTCCTGGGGAAGCACCTTAAACATTCCTTCCTCCATTGACAGGTACAGAGTCAGAGGTTTGAAAGCTAAAAAATACGGAGAAGTGTTGACCCTCACCCTGCGGGTGACATGCGGCTCTCTCTCGAGCAGGTCATGGGAGATCAGTTCTACATCCGTGTCCAGGAGTTGGCGTGGGGCTCAGTTCCTCAGGTGGTGTGAATGTGAGGACTCAGACACTGAACACAGTCTTCTTATTTGGTTAAGTTTGGGACCAAATTAACTTGTGAGAATTAGAATTTCTTGGTGAAAATGTCATATTTTGTAATTTAAAATTTCAACAACTAAACTAGAAAATTTTCAGTTATTGGCAGCTTTTCTCTAAGTGGTACATAAAAATCGTGTGTGTGTGTGTGTGTGTGTGTGTCTGTGTGTGTGTATGTGTGTGTGTTTCAGTATGGTGGGCTGAATCTAGGACCTTTGTACTAAGCTACATCTTCAGCCCTTTCTTCTTACTTTTTTTTTTAAATTAAAACCTTTATTGGTATATTACATATATACACCATGATTGCATTCAACAATGGGAATTTGTATCAGTATATGACACAACTTAATTCTCATTTTTTTCCCATAACCCTACCCACCCCCCACCCCCCATATATATAAACTTTATTTGACATATGTGCACCTATGTTTATAGCAGCTCAGTTTGTGATTGCTAAATATTGGAAACAACCCAAATGTCCATCAACTGGAGAATGGATAAAAAAGCTGTGGTTCTTCTACAGAATGGAGTATTACTATGCCATAAAAATGATAAATTTGAATCATTAATACTTAAATGGATGTACCTTGAGGACATCCTCATAAGTGAAATAAATAGGTCACAGATGTATAAATATCTTCTTACTTTTTTTTAAAGACAGGATCCCAGTAAGTTGCCCAGGCTGAGCTTAAACTTGAGGTCCTCCTGCCTCAGTCTCCCAGAAAGCTGGAATTACATATGTGCCACTATGAATATAATGTTAAGTTCAGAGCTGAAAGTCTCTGGAATAAAGTGGTTTCAGAAAGAATGGTTTTGCTGAAAGTGGAGATTGCCCTATAGCGTAGCAGACACCCATGCCTCTGCCGCCCCTCTGTGAGCCTCACAGGGCCCTGTGCTGTATCTGGTCTGTGCATTGACTGCTGAGTCCCAGAGCCTGGAGGGGACTTGGGTGTGCTCTGTGGGCCCCTGAGGGTCAGAGAGGCTCTTTGCATTGCTCGTCACAAGGAGCCTGAGGAGCTGAACTGTCCCAGAGACTGGGAAGGTCTGGACCCTGCCCTGAGGACCCGCACTGCCCGAGGGGCTCCCGGTCACGCTGGCTCTGCTTTCCCTGTGTTGCTGAAGCCCTGGGACAGTGGCTGTGGTGAGCACTGCCCCGGAAGGACCACCGGGGCCGGGCCTGTAATCTCCACACTGTGGGATGCTGGAGCAGGAGGGTGGCAGGTTTAAGTTAAGCTTGGACCCTTTAGTGACTTAGGCCCTGTCTCAAAGTGAAAAACTTACTCAGGGCTGGGAGATCACAGCCTGGTAAAAGGGCTTGGGTTTGTTCAATCCCTAGTGTTGAAAAAAAAAAGAAAAGGGAGGGAAGTGGAAGGAGAGAAGGAAGGCCAGGTGGCCCCGAGGGGCAGCGCAGATGGGTGCAGTGCCCCTTTCAACACGCCAGGTCCGGGGCCGCGGTCACCCTCGCTGTGAGCTGGGCATGGAGCTGGCCACGGGCCAGGCTGCTCGAGTAGCACAGTGACTTCTGACTCTACTCTGCGAACCCTCTGTGATAATTAATTCCATTGCTTTTTAAAAGCATTGAAATGGAAGGAAAAATCAAATGGAACAATTTGTTGAAACCAATTATTTTAGCAAGAGAATCAAATGATTGTGGATTCAGGGCAGTGGATGTATTCAATTAAAAACCTCACTCTTTGAATAATTATGGCCAATCTGTTCTAGCCAGGGCTTTAAATCAGCCTGGCAGGGTGTGTGAGGCTCAGCGCCCCGGGGGCGGGTGATGGCCTGACAGCACCCGGTGTCAGTGTGTGAGACCCACGCTCTTCCTGGTACAAAAGTAAGTGGAAGTTTTTTTATGATGAAAGACTTTATAAACTCACTTGACCCATTACAGACAACAAGAGTTTACAGTTGCACGTACCACAGAAGTGGGCTCTCTGACACACAGGTGCTACGACAGTCCATCTGGAATGGAGAGCCCAGGAGAAGCCCTGAAGTGGTGCCTGCAGCAGATAAATCGCAGAGCAAGAAAACCAACTCACTGATGGTACAGATGTAAACGAGTACGACGAGATTCCACTCCGAGCCTCTGAGAGCACATATAGACTGAGTGTGGCCTGTCGAGGGTGCAGTTAGTGAGGAACTTCTGGACAGAACGAATGCTTTTCGATTTCTAGGGGAGTGATTTGATATTGTCTCTTTAGATTTAAAATATTCCTGTTTTATGGTGTAGCAGGGCATTAGTTACAGAAATACTGGCTGTATAAGGCCTAAGATTATGAATGCAAAACTATGAAAAAATAGTGAGACAGTGAGATACCAGTCTGTTCCTATAAGACTGGTTAAATCGATTAACTGTATTAACTGTGAAAACTATGTAGTCTTTAGATTGCAGTGCACACACATACATATAAGTGTCTTGTTTAATTGGCAAGTTATCAAACTTTGACTATAATATGATCTGACTTTTGTAAAAAGAAACCACTTTAGGAGACATATACTCAAATATAATACAGAGAATTCATAGAGAATAATTCACTGTAGATTGTGGAGGAACTTTATTTTTCTTTTGCAAATGTTTTAATTTTGAAAAGTTTAATGTAGTGTATTACTTTATAAAAGTACGGGGTGCTGGAAAGTGAGAATGCCGAGGGGGATACAGGCTGCCCAGCCTTCGTGCCGCCTGGACACAGCCACGCGGTGGCACACCCCTGTGGTCTCGGCACCCGGGAGGCTGAGACAGGAATGGCACGTTTGAGCGCAGACTAGGCAACTTAGGGAAATCTCACCCTAAAATAAAATATTAAAGGGGCTGGGGGTGTTGCTTGGTGCAGAGGCCCTAGGTTCAATCCCTAGTAGTGCACACACACATGCATACAAACACACACACACACACACACACACACAGCACCTTGGAGACCTACTGAGCTAACTCTTCTGTGTGGTCACTGTGCTGCATTCCAGGCAGGGTGGTGGCCATCGCCTGGGCACTGTGACCTTTGTGCTCTGCCCAGTGCCTCCAGCTGAGGTCCTGGCAGGGAGACTGAGCTGCGCTGAGGATCGTCCCCCACTGCACAGAGCTCTGATTGCTCAGATTTCCTGTCTGTGACTCAGATGGCCCTTCGAAGTTTGTCCCTGCCCCCTGAAAATGTACCTTGGTTGTTTCGCGTGGAAATTTAAAAAGAGAATTTTAAATTAGATAACCTGCCTTTGTGGTTAGGAAGCCATTGTGTTAATTGTAGAGAATGTAAAAGTGGACACCAATGGCCGGCCGTGTTCCAGACCCGCTGCTCTGCTGTGCGGGGACGGCGCTGCTGCTGCTTCTGAGCCTCCTGACTGTAGCTTTTATCACAGGAGTATTTAAGTGTTTAACAAAATTGAACAATATGCTGTCTACCTTTTATGATTTGTTGTGTTTGTTGAACAGTCCCTGGGGGATGCACCACAGTGTGCCTTCCCCGCCCTCCTGCCGGGCTCCAGTCACTCCAGCTCTGCCCCGAGACCCTGGCCACAAAGGCTGTGGGTCCTGGGCCGCCTCTCCCACGTCTCCACCCCTGAGCCTCCTCCTGCGGTCACCGTGCTGCCAGCGGCCTCTCCAGAGACGCATTTTGGCCACTTTTGAGTGAAACTGAGCTTTGCTTTGAGCTGCCCTGATGCTGGCTTCTCTCAGTACCACCAGCCTTTGCCTCAGAAAGGCTCCTCAGTGCTCAGATGGTAATCACTGGTTCTGGAGTAATTTCTCCATATGAAGTGCTGTATTAATGCCAGTGTTCAGAGCCCACCATTCCAGTAGAGTTTTCCCCAAGTTGTCTATAAATTTAGCAGAGAATATCCTCTAGTCTCACACTGAGGCTCCGGGTGGCCCCTGCATTCTGGCACCGAAAACCCCGGGTTCTCTGCGGGGTCCTTTCACACATTTCTCTCTGTGCAAGCCCATGGCGTCCTGTTTTCTTAAAGAACCCCGCGCCCTGCGCCTGCTCTTGAAAGAAATAGGGAGTGTGTTTGTGAGCTGACTGGAAAGATAAAGAGGTTGTGTGTCTATTTCTGCCTCGGGTTTGTACTTCCAGCTTATCAGGCACTTTGCCCAGAGGCGCTTGGCTTCCGCTGCCCCTTCCTCCCCTGACTCCTTCCCTCCGGGTCCAGTGGAAATGGTTTCGTGGCTCCCAGTGTCCCCCCGGCGGGTTCCTGGGCCTTTAGGTGTGCTGGGTTAGGGACAGCCCGTGTGCAGTGGTCTGTCCTTCACCTCCATTTCCCAGTTTAAATTCAAGGGTCAGTACTTCCCTTTTTTACTTTTCTTTCGATCTTCTGCAGTGCTGGAGATCGCGCCCAGGGCGCAGACATGATGGGAGTGCTGCAATGCCGAGCACTCTGTGTTTCTTCCCCGTTCTCGTTCCCTTTGTCCTGCCCCTCTTCCCTCTTTTTCTGCCTTCGTTCCTTGTGTGGCTTCTGACGGGCCAGACCTGACTTCCAGCCTGTGGACGGTGGGTAGGGGCCCTGGACAGTGCAGAGGGGCTTCCTGGGGGCTGCCACCAGGGTGTGGCACCCACAGACCTCAGCCCAGTGGTCTCAGCTGCTGCCCTTCCCCTCTCTGCAGACTGGCCTGGCTGCCCAGCCTTGTTAGAATTTCCGCTGAGACCCATTTAGTGCCCTTCTGGTAGTGAGATGGAAAGGGCAAACATTTCGATGCCTTTTGCTACGGTCTTGCTCTGCTTTTGAGATCTCACTTGAGAGACACATGAGCTCTTTTCATAGGACTCAAAACAGTCCACAGTCGATTGAATGACTGACTGACTGTGGCGCCCGGAAGGACCGCGGTGCCTCACACCTGCTGGGCAGCATTGCCCACTTCTGAGCTCAGCCTGCCCAGGCTCTGGCTGGTTCTGAATGCCTCGGTGTGTTGGCTGTGCAGGGTGAGGCCTGGACCCTCGAGAGTCTGGACGGTGACCCGACAGCTGACCTCAGCTTCGCGCGCATGTGCTCCCTGAGGTCCTGCACAGCGAGTGTGTGGTCCTGGAAGAGTGGCCACCCACCGTCTGGACCTGAGACTGAGCTGACAGCTGCCCCTGGGGGCTGTTTCAGCAGCATAGGCAGCTGCAGTTCCCTGCAGTGCAGAGCCAGTGGCGTCGCCGTGAGGCCGTCAAGGTGGAGTGAGCATTACGTCACATTTTCCTGCTGGTGCGAGGTGTGTGCGGCAGCCTGTGTCCCGGCAGGTCCTGCCTTCCCGCCTGCCCGCCCACCCGCCTGCCCGCCAGGGCTTTCTTCATTCATCTCTAAGAAATGCTGCACTTGGTTAATGAAAATACAGATATGGTGATTGTGCTGACCAAAGGACTTGCGCACTAGACACAGGGGACAGTCGCAGCACGGAGTGCTCAGACCTGTGGCTCCCTGGGCTCCTGCTGCAGCGTGCGTGTGCTTGTGACGCTGAGTCTCCTAACACTCATCCATGTGATTGTGTCAGAGCAGAGAGAGGCTTGGCTGGGCCCTGGCAGGAGAAGGCGGCAGCTGCAGCTTTGAGGTGAAACCTCAGACACTCTGTGATGTCATTCCCTCTGTCAGGTGTTGTTGAGAGGAGGGGTCCCGGCAGCAGTCTGCACCACGGCTGCTGGCCTGGCCTCTGCTGTCTGATTCATGCCAGGACCCTGGGTATGGGAGGGACAGAGCTCACAGCTGGGAGGCCGTGGCACTCAGAGACAGGAGCTGTAAGAGTAGGCAGAGTGTGAACGGTGATCAGAAGGAAACAGGCTGTAGTGCACTTGCAGAAGAGGCCAGAAGAGCCATGGAGACCGGGCGGAGGGGGCTGAGCAAGGCGGTGCCCTTGTCTGGGAGGACAAGAGGAGATAGGCAGTGCCACGCGTGGTCCTGGCACCTCTTCCTACCACCCCTGGCTTCCATGCTGCGTTGCTTCCCTGGGAAAAAGGGAGATTGGCACAGAGGTGGGTGGGACCTCGAGGCGCCTGGACCTGGGCGCCATGTGCTTGGTGAGAGGCTAGTGCAGCCAAGGACGAAGCACTGTGTGTCCGAAGCTGTCGCAGAGGAGAACTGCATGTCCTCCGAGCCACTGCCAAAGTGCAATTAGCTGCGAGCTCCTGAGAGCCCCGCTGTGGCCCTGTCGTGAGCAGAGGATGGTCAGGTGGAAATGGGAAGTTCCCTTGCATGGTCTGTGCGTGCCCAGCACAGCAGTGATGGCCGGGCCTGCAGACAGAGGAGGAGCTGGCACAGGCAGGCCACAGACTGTGCCCCAGCGGGTGCCGCGGGGCCAAGGCCTGTGAGCTTTACTCCGTGCCATGAGAGATTGGATCTTGGGCAACGGTTTGGAAATTAAAGTCCCGTTTCTCTGCAGTGTGACATTTTGGCTTCTCTGCTCCGTTTCTGGCTTAGTGGTAAAGAGTTTGTTGAGAGAAGCAAGAGCCACCATCACAGCACCAGTGTTCAGACCTGTGGCTCCCTCGGTCCCTGCTGCAGCGCTGGTGTGTTTATGTGGCTCCCTCGGTCTCTGCTGCAGCGCTCGTGTGTTTATGCGGCTCCCTCGGCTCCTGCTGCAGCGCTGGTGTGTTTATGCGGCTCCCTCGGTCTCTGCTGCAGCGCTGGTGTGTTTATGACGTTGTGTCTCCTAACAGCTCCCAGGCCCTCCTGCTTCCTACTCCAGTCTCAATGCCTCTTCCTTAGTCAGACTCTGAAGTTCCACACTGGCAATCAATGAGAGATGCTCCTTGAGTTAGCTTCGTGTCTGAGTAAGCTTTGCACTGCTGCCTGCACTTCCTACCTTTGATGTGTGGCCCGTGGTTGGACCTGGGGGACCTCGGTGGACCTCATCACATCTGGTCAGCTTAGCCCAATGCCTCCTGGCCTGGCCAGCTCCCCCGAGAGTCTGGGATTCGCAGCCAGAGTAGAAAGGGGAGAAGGCAGGTGGCCTCCGCATCCTGTACACTCAGGAGCCCTGTGGCAGAGGTCCACGCCCAAGGCTCTGCAGGTCAGGTCTCCTCCTGGGACAGGGGCGTCAGGCCTGGGCCGGCAGTGGGCATGGGGATGGGTGCTGCCCATTCATCTGAGGAGGATGAGAGAGGCGTTCTAGGGACAGGAGGAAAGAAAGGGGTTAAGAAGGAAGAGGAAAGGAAGGGAGGAGGTAGGGGGAAGGGGGGTCATGTCTGGTAGATTCCTAGCATCTCCAGTGACTACAGAGGAGTTCTGTGTGGATAAAATAGCAAAGGCTGGACTTGAGTTCCCAAAGGTCAAAGATACTAAGTTGCTGGAGAACTGGAACCCAAACCCGCTTCCTGCATTTAAGGGTTGGATGCAGCGAAGGGAGGGAGAAGAGGGGGAGGGGAGGCAGAGGAGTACAAAGAAGAGGAAGCAGAAGCGAGGGAGGAAAAGAAGGAGGAAGGGGAGGAGACGACGTGGAAGCAGCAGGCTGGGCAGTGTGAGTTAAAAGGTCCGCGTGGTTGACAGGAGGGGCCATCTAGATGTGAGGTTGGGGAGGGTCGTGGTTCCGGGTTTTGGGTCCAGCACAGCAGGTGGCCACAGTCCACAGTAAAGTGTTATATGCTCCATGAAGATCCGCAGGGGAGGAATGTGCAGGCTGCACACAAGTGAGCCAGGTGTGGAGATTCGAGCTGTTCAGGATTCTGAGGCAGGAGGATCTCTTGGGCCTAGGATTTCAGGACCAGCCTGGGCAATACAGCAGGAACCTGTCTCAGCAGAAAGAAACAGCAAAAAGAAAAGGACCAAAAGGAAAAAGAGTTGATAGGGAGCCAGGGATTTAGCTCAGTGGTTCTGGTGTCTGTTTAGCAAGCTCAAAGTCCCGAGTTCAGTCCCCGGCACTACAAGGCTGGGCATGGGGGCTCACACCTGTAACTCCGGCCCTCGAGAGGCAGAGGCAGGATTGCTGTGAGTTTGAGGCTAGCCTAGTCTACGTAATTCAGGGCCAGCCTGAACTACAAAGTGAGACTCTGTCTCAAAAAGCTTAAAAAAAAATCAATAGGGACTGCTGCTGACCGTTTGAATGCGAGCATGTACTGAAGGCAGGTGTTGGAACACCCACCAAGCACTACAGTGTGTCAGTTATCACGTGTTAATAATGGTAACCAGAAGTGCCCGAGGTCCGGCACCACCTGGCACCTTCACCTGTCTGGCACCCTCTCCTGCTGTAGTCAGCTGGCCTCTCTCCTTCCCCTTCTCTGGAAGGAAGATGGTGACGTTGCCCACCCCACGGCCGAGTGTTGCTCAGCAGCAGCAGGTGAGCATCCGGGTCCAGGATCCTGGCCTCTTCCCTGGGACTCGCAGCTGCTTGTAGTTTCATTTGTTCAACAGAGGATTACCAGGGGAAATTTTAATTCTGCTAGCAGTGAAATCGCCAGGACCCCTTCCCACCTCTCCTCTGTGCAGCTAAAGCTGTGAAATCCTGAATTAAGATGGGCCACGCAGACTGGCACCTGGGGTTTCAACCTGCACCACCAGATGCCCCATGAGGCCCTTCTGTCCCTCTCTGTGGCACAGACGGGTCAGCCCGGAACACGGAGGGTGACTTCTGTAACCCTCCGCAACCTGCTTTGCTTCTGTCTCAAGTCAGGCCAAAGGCAGAGCCCAGACTGCCGGAGTGGACCCCACACTCCGTGAGCAGTGCTGCAGAGGCCCACGCCGAGTCCACGGGCACAGCGCGCAGCGGCTCCACAGCTGTCTTCTGTTTTCTCTCCTTTAGAAGCCACAGGCAGCGTTTTCCCTCTGCCCGAGCATTTCTGCCTTACCTGGATGTAGTGCGACCTGCCATCCTTACCACTGAGCCAGCCAGCACTGCATCCACATAAACACAATTCCTAACCTAAGAGGAGTTCAGCCAGGTACTAGAATGGATGAAAATAAAACAGTACAGAAGGTTTTTAAATGTGGACATGAAATAAAACATAGGCATGAACAAAAATATGAGAAATGTTTAAATTTTAAAAATCATGAAAGACAGACTGCCTCGGATTCCAACCCACAGATGTTCCCTCAGTTTGCGCAGCGTCTGCTTCCTGCACGAGGTCTGGAGGGAGGCCTCTTTCCTGAGGGTCTTCAGCTGTGCTGTCCTGGCCTTGCGGTCCTGAATGGACTGGAAACGTTTCCTTTTCATGGTCGTTTTGACTTCAGGGAGGAACCGGAAGTCCAGCAGCTCCAGATCCGGTGACTGAGGTGGACCAGGGTGCAGCATCGCGTTTAGAAGCTGGTCTCTATACTGGAAGGTGCTCCACAGTGCGTTCACTGTATTTTTGATCACATTTTCTAAAGACAGGAGAGGAAACCTCCAAAACTGCCTCTCAGAGTGCGATATTTCAGGGTGTGTTCGAAGTGGGGCAGGATTCCGAGGGGTCACAACAGCGCAGTTTACTGGAGGAGAAGGGGAAGACGGACAGTTGTGGGTGAGGACGGCGTCCGCCTCCCTGCGGAGCGTGTGCAGCTGGCCAGTTAGAATCCAGGCGGTCCGCGTGGGGACGCACTGGTGTCGCCCGGAAGAGGCCCCCGCAGCGCGGGGCACAGGGTCCCCACAGCGCCCACCCCCCGTGCGGACTGAGCCGGCCGTCGCTGGTGAGGGCTCCGGTGGATCGGAAGGTGGGGCGTCAGCGGGTCGCTTGAAGCCCCTGCGCTGGGATTCAGTGCCTTCCTAGGGTGGCCAGCGAGGGCTGAGAGCTCGGCGCAGTTGACGCCCGTGAATGCCGGCACAGCCTTGTGGAGAGTGCGAAGAGAAACCCAGGAAAGCTTGGAGTCTGCGCTTTGCTCCTCTCTCTCTGGAGAAGAGAGGTCCGGTGCTTCCTTTTCCGTGACAGGTACAGGGTGTAGCCGCGCTCGCTCCCGGCCCCTCCTGCGTGGCTCTGTGGAAGTTGCACCGCACATGTCCTTGCGGGTGTTCTGTTGCCGGCTCCGCCGCGCTCTGCCTGGGCCCCGCCCCAGTCCACACCGCCCTTTCTCCCTGGCTTTCTCCTCTCTGGCCTTCTTGACACTGTGCGTGTGCTTTTGTGTCAGGCGCCACGCCAGGCGCCTGCAGACACACAAGGACGAAGCCCATTTCTCTAGGGGCCTGTGGATTTGCATGAAGCAAGGATCACACAGTGACTTGTGACACAGCCTCGGGCTGCTGGTCCCCCAAGTGGCAAAACTGAAGTGCAGTGGGTCAGAAAGGACCAGACAGTGACTTCTGCTTGGGTTCACCTTATCTTTTAGCTAAAGATTTATTCTTCCTCCTAGAATCTCTCTTCTTGGAAGGAACGATGCTAACAGTGACAATCTGGGTGCTGTTTCTTGCTCAAATGAGAGCACTCAGAGGGCCGATCCTGTGCCTTTCACCTGACACCTGGAAGTACAGGAGGAAAGTTTATTTGGGCTCTGAGTCTGCAGAGGTTTCAGCCATGGTTGGCTGTCTCCAAAGGAGGGCAGCATGGCAGAGGGGCATGGCAGGGAAAACAGCTATGGCACGGCAAGCAGGAAGCAGTGAGCTGTTCTTCTTCCCCTTTTTATTCCACCCAGGCCCGAAGCCTATTGGCTGGGGCCACTCACACCCAGAGCGGGGTTGCCCTGTCCAGTGGGTCCGTCCATTCATGCCCAGAACTATGCTAAACCAGTCAGTGGCTAACCCGGCACACACGCCCATGACCCAGGCTCCTCCCAGACCTGCTGGGAAGTATATGCGGCTTTGCGGACATCAGGATGTGAGCTGTCAGGAGGAGTGCGAGTGGGAACCTCAGAGCCGCGCAGTGGGGTAGCTCTGTGTGTTGGCCTTGGGTCACCTATTCTCCCCGAGCTTCCGTTTCCTCTGGGTGAGGATGTTCATTTACAGTGTGTGCCCCAGGTCTCTCCTCTGTGACACTCTGCATCCTCGTTTATTGCTGTTGCTCATTGTCCCAGACACCAGTCATTCTGTGACTGGCCGCGGATTGCATGGGATGGAAATCCGCACTGAATTATTCCCGTGTGGCCAAGCACAGGTCCTTTTCTACTCAGACAAAGCATGACTTTGTTAAGGTTACGAGGGCTTTCTTGAGGAGGAGGCAAGCATTTCCGCTCCTTACAAATTTTGGACAGAGAAGATTACAGGTTTGCAAAGAAAGGCAAGAATTCATTTCAGTCAGTAAATAAATATTGGATGCTTACAGTGTTCAGAAATGGGTGCAGAAAGTGGAAGTTGATTAACAAAGAGGAAGCGCAGCCTACTCCACGGCGTTACAGGCTGGCTCGTCGGGACTTGACTAGGACTGGAGAAAATTCGTTTCATGGGTGTATGTTGCTTGACTTCAAAAGTGTTAGGCCAAGAGCAGCGGGGTTCTGGCACTCCCGTCTCCAGTGGAAACCTGCCAAATGACCCAGTAGAGGTATTCGAGGCACTAGCTCTAGAAACTATCTCTGCAGGTCTCACGAGGGCTTGTGAGTTATAGCTGCTATTTGGAGGGAAACTGCTAGCACAG
Source organism: Petromus typicus (assembly GCA_004026965.1). Lineage (NCBI taxonomy): Eukaryota > Metazoa > Chordata > Mammalia > Rodentia > Petromuridae > Petromus > Petromus typicus. The sequence continues at coordinate 37,835 of PVIR01002768.1, forward strand.
TGGCCTCGCTTTGGGGGAAGGTAGGGCAACACCCTAAACCTACCAATCGTGCAAATGTGGCGCATGCGGATGGACTGAGAGGTGAGCCGTCTTCTGTGCCTGGGAGATCGAAGGCTTCTTTATCTAAAGTGAAAAAGATCAAAGGGCTGAGGTCTGGTGGAGCAGCATGGGGTGTTCTTGGGTAAAGCGTTCCCCGGCAGCGGCAGCGCTTGGACGGCCTTGGCCTCGGAAGGGGCACTCAGGAGAGGCAGAAGGTGGCAGAGTGCAGTGCCTGGAAGAGGCCCGGAGCTGATGTGGCTGCTTCCCGCTCTGCTCGCTCCTGGGAGCACAGGCTGCAGGTGAACGTGCAGAGCAGGTTACTGATCAAGGTCTGGCCAAGAGGCCACCTTTGGGGCTTTGCCCAGCTGGTGGCCACTTGGGATGCTGTGCAGGTGGCGAGGGTGTCATAGCGTGGTGAGAGGCTCTGCCGTTGACGCTGAGCTTCACGCACTCAAACCCGGGTAGAGTCAGGCCGAATTCCCGCTGTGAAAGTTGGGTGCACTCCTCTAGATGCAGAAATCACTGACAGCGTGGTAACGGCAGTCCCCGTTATCCCTGGGAGAGGCAGGAAGACGGTTGAGGTAGGCCTCGCGAGGCAACAGCAGGAACCTTGAAGCTGTGCTGAGCGGTTTGAGTTCTTCCACCGACCCCAGGTCGTGCCACTCTGCCAGCCCAGGACGGAAGAAATGTGCCCTCGTTGTGGCTGGCGGAACTGACTTCTTTCAGGGCTGATGTACACATCCGTCCACGGGGATGCTGCCAAGAATAACATAGAATATTCTGCAGCTTGCAGGAAAAGCCTACACAAATCTATTTTTAATAAGTTCTTGAAAGAAGAAAACTGTGGCAGGCAGTAAATTAGTCCAGTTACGGAGAAACCACTGCCGCTCGCAGAGAGCCGGATCTGGGTGTGCACTCTGGCCTTTGCCGGAGCTGGAGACAGGCGAGGACTGATACTGATCTCTCATTTCTCAAATGAAAATGACATTCTGTCCCCACTGTGCAGCAACCCCTACGTGTGTGAGGTTGAACCAGTGAACTTGCTAACAGTTGATATTTTTTGGCACAGAAACCCATGGAGTTCGACTGTCCCCCAACAGCTTAAACCCCGATGTAGCAGATGTGGAGGGTGACTCTCCGGAGCTGCGACCCTGGGGTGACAGGCTTCTGAAACTGACCGTAACATCAGTGAACTGCCGCACAAGGGCTGCTCCTCACCAGGCCCGGTGGTGGGAAGGCCGGCTGGGAGCTGGTGGCGTGGGGGAGCTGGTGGGTTGGAGGGAGAGAAGTTCATCTTTGGGGAACTCATGGAAGAGCAGAGTTAATAAAAGTGTAACAGTTAATGAAGATAATTAATCAAAATACAAATTTAGAAAACAAGTTTAAAAAGTGATCTAAAACTGAACACAAAGGCTTACTTATTATAATTCAATAGTTTTACTGAGGATAACAGGCTTTAACTCTTAAAGAGCAATAGCTCTTTATGGATTAAAGCTTAATTGTACTTAGTAATTTTTAAAAATCTAAAATAAATTCTACATCCTGTTAACATGGACCCTTGTAGAAGTGCACTGCAGTGATTTATAGCAGTGCGAGCTGTTGAATTTTTCACAAGTGAATTAAGACTCATTGCACAGAAAATCCATTCTGCGCATGAGCATACCTGTATCCGCGATGTCTGTTGGTAAGCACACGATGTCTGTTGGTAAGCACACGATGTCTGTTGGTAAGCACACGCCGAGCAACCCGGCAGGGTAGCAGGCTTTGGCTCCTGGCCTACACGGCATAACAGAAATCACTAAATCGAACAGGAACAGACATTTTAGTGCTGATGGTGCCTTGCTCACCACGGTGGTGGCAGGTGACCTCGGACAGCTCGGGCTGTGGCCACTTGCAGGGCTCTGCAGCTCAGGAGAGGGAGCTGCTCGTCCTCCCCCCCTCCCGTCCTCCCGCTCCGCCCGTCCTCCGCCTCCGCCCGTCCTCCCGCTCCGCCCGTCCTCCCCCTCCGCCTGTCCTCCCGCTCCGCCCGTCCTCCCGCTCCGCCTGTCCTCCCCCTCCGCCTGTCCTCCGCCTCCTCCCGTCCTCCCCCCCCCGTCCTCCTCCTCCCTCCTCCTGAGGCTTGCACACCTGTCAGTACCCCAGGCTGTGCTCCTGGCTTTCTGATTTCTACTGCACGTGAACTCTCATTGCCTTGTCATCATGAGGACCCCACCCGGGTGCTGCTCTCTCGGGTCGGAGTTGACTGTTGTGGATGTGCTGAGCTTGGGCAGGGTGTGGGGTTTCTGTACAACTTTTTGCGGGCACATCTGTAAAATAATGCAAAGTGTATGAAGAGGTATTTTTAGAGGAGGAAAACATTAGCGCTGTTACTTTAACAAAATATGTGTAAACTCTGCAGACCACCACAATGAATTTACAAGCTTTTAATACCGCCACTAATATTCGATACCATATCTATGTGTATGTGCTATATCTAGCAAAACTCACCTTTCAAACTCTCTATAGTCTGTGAACTTTAAACTCCTGGCCAAGTAAAACATCAAGTCATAATCTTAGTGGTCATCTGTTGTGACTCATCTTTTACATTACAGTTTGTTTGGAAAAAGTATAAAATCCAGACCAATTTCTCATTTAAATTGGCTTAATATTTTGAGTAAGCTGAATCATGGTTATGATTTTCTAATAACAATTTGACTCTAGTAATCTAGTACCTTGTAAAGATCATGTTTTCCTTGAAACTTTACCCTAAAATTCCATTCTTTTAGGCAATTTAATGAAAATAATGCACAATAAAAGTTTCTATTTCTTTTGTAAAGTTTTTAATTAGTGAGTTTTATTAGTACATATTTCCAGTATATGCAGTTTACAGTCGTATGAGGAGTGGTTACGCGTCCAAACTAGAACTTCTTTCCTGTGGTAAAGTCCCTTCCTCCCCTTCCCTCGCTCTGCCTCCTCTGCCTCCTCTATCCTGATTTCTGTCCTGTTGGCGTTATTTGTTGCAGCCCATCTTACGCTGCCCAGCGTCCACACTAATCGGGGTTGTCGGGCTCCGGCACACGGCACCCCTCTGTCCTACTCATCCCCTCTGCTGCTCCTCACGCCTCACCTTTGTCCCCTCGGCCTTCGTCCCTGTTGGCAGAGATCCCTCTCCTAGCCCCCTATCGTCCACCCTTGCTATCCTCTTTGTTTGTACTTTGCCTCATTCAGATGAGAGACACCATACGGTGTTCTGTGTGTCTGGTTTATTTCACTCATTATATTTTCCAGGTACACCCATTTCCTACAGATACCTCAAAGCTGTCGCTCTTTATAGCTGAGTAGTAGTATTCCATCGTACAGAGATGCTACATTTCTTTATCCCGTCATCCGTCCGTGGGTGTACAGATGGATTGCAGGATTTAGCTGTTACGGGTTGTGCTGCTGTAAACAGGAGTACGCTTGCATCACTGCAGTATGATGGTTTACGCTCTCGGGGAAGATTCCTAGCAGGGATAGCTGGGTCATATGGAATGTCTACTTCCAGTTCTTTGTTAAATCTCCATACTGATTTCCTTAATGGTTGTATTAGCTTACATTTCTGTTTCTTAAAGTGTAAGAAATGCACGACGAACCATCAGTTTTGTGTTGACACTCAGCGTAACAGTGTTAGCTTTAATATATCTGTGGGCAAAAGCGAAGTGTTCAGAATACGAGCTGTCTTAAATCTGAGCTCACACTTTCTTGTTTGAAAATATTTCTATTGGCTTTTTACATGTCACAAACGTTTGAAGACCCTCTTGGCGTGCCGAGAAGCCGAGGTGTCTGGGAGGAGGCAGGGCCTGTTGACGGCAGTTCAGACTGGAGCCGTCCTTGCCGAGAGCACTGGCCGAGGGGTGCTGGGACGACCGGTCAGAGCGGAGGGGCTGGGGGTGCCTCGTCTGCTCCCCACTGCTGGGCACATCTCCAGTTCTCACTGCATGCGTGCGCCGGGAAGGAGTGCTGCACAAACAGACTGAGTCCTTGGGCTCTCCTTCTCCTTTCTTTGATAATTCTGTTTCCTTGGGGAAAATCTACTGCTGTTTAATTTGTTTCCTGCTCCGCTGTAAATACTTTGCAGCTGTGCCTGCCTCGGTCTCTCTCTAACTTATGAAGTAACAAAGATTTTGAGAGGACATCCATTTAAAAAGCAATTGATTGCTGCAGAGTCCAGAAAGAAAATATTAAAAATGTAAACAGTGTCTAGAATCACTGAGTTGGCAGAACTGTTTTGTCATTTGAGACTGAGGTTGCTTCTCCTGAATAATGTGTATCTATCTAGTGCTCTGGCAACTGTTAAAATAAACAAAGCTCGGTGGCCAGTAAAAAGCATTAGAAGGTACTTAGTGGAAATGCAGGCTCTAAACATCCCTGTTTGCAGGCGGCGAAGAGTGAGACGCCGCCTGGCCTTGCTAAAAGGGTGCAGGAAGTCAGAAAGCACATCCTGCTGCAGATTCAGCCGAGAGCACTTACCTTCAGTAACGTCAGCTAAAATTATGACCATGAGCCATGAGAGGAAGGCGATGCTGTGTGTAGTCAGACTGCAGTGTGGGGAAATTCTGATCTGTCCGACATGAGGAGGGTCACCTGTCCTTCTTAACAGCTCCAGATGTGTAACGATATGCCCTTTCTGTACTGATACATTGTAAGTTGTCCGAGTAGCATCTATCACTGTTACTACTTGTAGAGGATTTGGAAACCGTGCAGCAACTTTCACCTTCAGAAAATACAGTTTGCTGCTGAGGTGAACCTCCATCTTCACGGCTCAAGGGGTCGCCTTGAGGTCCACACCGCTCCTCACCTGGCTTGGGACCTCAGGAGCTGCAAGCTCCTCTCAGCTTCTCAGCCTGCTGGGGACATCTCCTCCTGACTCTGGGTGATGACAGCCAGGTGGGAAGAGTGGGGCTCACGTTGGTCCTTATCTAGAGCAGGGAATTTTTTTCCTGGGGACACTTGGACCTGCATTTTCCTTGTTCTGCCAAAAGTGTAATTCTCGGGTCAGAGGCCGAGGCACAGCCTGGTCAGCTGTCAGCGCCGGGTGTCGGCACACCGTGCAGCCCAGCCTGACTGCCCATTGTGAAAAGTGATGGAGTACGCTTTGTCTCCAGGACCTGAGCAGGGACAGCATCGTGCTTGATTAGGGGAAGTGTTTGCCTTCTAAGGCTCTTTAGCTTGGATGTGCTGCACTGCCAAGTTCAAAGACATATTTTGCCCTAGATGGAGCTCAGTCACACAGATATGGCATTTGATGTCCTCTGGGTAGCAGCTTTGGACCGATAAAATCAGGCAGAAACTTTGGCAGTTTGACACCTGACACTAGTCAAGTGGGATGTTTCAGACAAAAGGGAACGAATTGGATTTTTTGATGTGGCTCATTATTTAATTGATTTGGATCTTACTTACCAATTGCTGCGTGCAAATTAGCCAAACAGTGAGCAGATGAAAGCAACATACACTGTGTACAGTTCCTGGGCCAGGGCCTCGGCTCCGCAATCCCCACGGGCTGCCAGGCCGGGACCTGCTGCCTGTTACCCATGTGGTTGGGGGCTGGCAAGGGCAGGAAACACCCAGTCCTCACTGGAGGGGCTCCCCACAGGGTAAGCACTGGGTGGTGGGCGGCTCCCCTCAGCGGGGTGGGGGAGTGGCAGGGGTAGGACCTAAGCCACAGGCTGTCCGCACCCAGAGCCATGCGTTCCCTTTGTACAGTGCACCTGGGATGCCACAAGCATGCTGGCCCTTTGGGGCTCTGGGCGAAGGGGGACTGGCTGCCCTCAGGGACCATCCTCTGGGGCACCACTCATGGGATCCTGCCTGTACCTCCAGTGTCAGAGCACCAGCCTTGTCTTGCAGTTTCTGGCCACTCCCCTCGCTTTAACCCGTTCTCAAGTGGGTTCTGTGTAGCCCTGGCCATGTCCACAGGGCACGCGCTTCGGGACTGTAAGTGCACACGTGTGTCAGCTGTAGGAGCAGACCTGAACCTCAGCTCTGTGATGCAGATGGCTCATCTGATCACTGCAGTTTGCAGGGCAGGACTGTAGGGCAAAGGAGTGACCTGACCAGGGTGGGGATGAAGTGATTTGCAAGATTTTGCACAATTTAAAGTTATGAGTTATTTTTAGAATTTTCCATTTTGTATTTGAAGTCGTGGTTGACCATGCAAGGGAAGACTGCAGATGAGGGGGTCCCAGGTGTATAACGGGTGAGGCTCCATGCCTTCCCTCTGCACACGGACGCCCAGCTTCCCAGCACAGTTTGTTGAAGGACTCTCCTTTCCCCCTTTGTGATCTTGGCACAGAATGTCTAAAATGAGCCATGTATTTTATTTTGAGCTCTTTCTGTTTCATTGCTTGGTGTATTTGGTGTTGTGCTAGAAAATAACCTGTGTATGTTCTTTGATCAAGATTGCTTTGGCCGTTTAGGCCATTTGGTGCTTTTAAACATTTTTAAATTTTAATTTCTGAGAATGTCCCATTGGCATTTTGATAGAGATTATATTGACTCAGTAGATCACTTTGGGTAGTACGGACATTTTTAACATTATTAATTCTTCCCATCCATGAATATGGGATATCTTTCCATTTATTTGTGATTTCTTCTAGCAACGTTTTTTTTTTTGAGTATTCAGTGGACAGGACTTTTACTTTGTTACTTAAATTTATTCCTAAGTATTTTTTGTAGCTGTTATGGATAAGAATTGCTTTACTGATTTCTTTTTTAGGTAGTTAGTTGTTTTATATGAATGCATTGGATTTTATATGTTGATTTTGTGTTCCCTGGCTTAATTTAAAACAATTCTTACTTTCGTGATAGCCTCGTTGAGGTTTTCTATGTGTAAGAGCATGCAAAGACGACTTTGCCACTTTCTTTCCACTTTGGGTGCCCTGTTTATTTCTCTTGCCTGACTGCACTGGCCAGGAACTTCCGGTGCTAAGCAGGATAGAAGTGGGAAGAATGAGCCCCCCGTCTTGTTTCTGACTTACAGGAAGAGCCCCCCTTCATACTGGTGAGCATGCTGTTAGCTGCTACTGTATTGAAGCAGTTCTTCCATCCTTAATTTGTTGAGAGGCTTTCTTTTAATCATGAATATATGCACTTCATCAAGTTTTTATTCTGCATCTTTGAGATGGTCATATAGTTTTTGTTAAAGGAACCAACAGTCTGTTAATCTGGTAAATCATATTTGTGTGTTTGTGGATGCTGAACTGTCCTTACATTCCTGGAATAAAGCCTGCTTGTTCTGTGAATGGTTGTTTTAGTGAGCTACTGAATTCAGCTTAGAAGATCTCGGTAGGGAGTTTTGCATCTCTTTCGGTCAGCAGTGTAGGCTTGTGACTTAATCATTTTTTTGTGGTATACTTTTCTAGCATTTGCTATCAGGTAATGGTGGCTTCAAAATGTATTTGAAGTATGTCCTCTCCTGCAGTTTCTTTGAGAAATTGAGAAGGACTGCCATTGTTTCTTCTTAAATGATTGGTGGTCCTGGGTTTTTCTTTGACAGCAAGTTTATTACTCAGTCTCCTTACTAATCTTTTAGTTTGTATTTTCTATTTCCTCATAACTCCATCATGTTAAGTTGAATGTGCTAGAGATTTTGTTTTATATAGGACCACAGTAGTCTCTTATAGTCCTTTATATCTCTGTGGTAACTGGGATATGTTTCTTCTTTCATTTCTGATTTTATCTTTTGTGTTTTCCTTGGAGTTTTGGTTATCTTTTTGAAAAACAACTCTTCTTTCCATACAATATTCCGCTGTTTTCTACTCTCTATTTCATTTATTTCTACTCTGCTCTTATCATTTCCTTCCTTTTACTAATTTTGGGCTTAATTTGTTTTTCTTTTTAGTACCTTGAAGTATAGTGTTGCATTATTTGATGTCATTCTTCTTTTTTTCTAGGCATTGACTGCTATAAACTTCTCAGAGTGGCTTTTGATGCATCTCAAAAGTTCGGTGTCCATTTTCATTTGTCTCATTGTATTTTAAAATGTCTCTAATTTTTTTTTTCTTTGAGCCGTTTATTGTTCGGGAGAATGTCGTTCAGTTTCCATTTACTAGTGAATTTTCCAAAAGTCTCATTGATTTCTAGTTTCATAACACTATAGACAGTAAAGGTATTTGATATGATTCCAGTCTTTTTCAATGTTTTAAAAACTTATTTTGTGGTATAACATGTATCTGTCCTGGAGGGTCTTTCCCATGCACCAGACGAAAGTGTGCATTCTGCTGCGGTTGGATGGAGTGTTCTGTATATGTCTGACTGATCCATTTAGTCTAACATTTAGTTTAAGGCTGATATTTCCTTATTGATTTTCTGTCTGGATGATCTGTCCACTGCTGAAAGTGAGGTACTGAAACCCCACCATTATACCACAGGCCACTTATTCCTTCATGTTTATCATTACTTACCTGACTCGTTTAGGTGCTCTGGCGTTGGATCCATGTATTTAAAATTGTTGCATCTCCTGATGAGCTGACCCTTTATCATGATATAATAATGCCCTTCTTTGCCTGATTTTAGCTTTTTATGTACAATATATTCTTTTCTGATAGACTCATAGTTATCTCACTGTCTTTTCATTTCCGTTTCTTGGAATATCTTTTTTTCTGTCCCTTTCTTTTCAGTTTCTGTGTACATAAGTATAAAATGCGAGTCATGCAGCCAGTACATATCTGGGTGGGTTTGATCTATTCGGTCACTCTGTCTTCTGATTGTAGAGTTCAGTGCATTTGCACTCGCGGTCCTCGTTGATCGGCAAGGTCTGACCGCCCCCTTCGGCTCATGGCTTTCTGGCTGCTCTACGCGTCCCCCCCTCTCTTCCCACCTTTTGATAATTTCTCTGGTGATGCGCTTGGTCTTTTACTTTCTATCTTTTGTGAATTGACTACAGCCTTTTGTTTCTTGGGTAATTAGCTTTGGATAAAACATTTTGTAGATATAACAGACTATTTAAGGTGATAAAAATTTAACTTTAATTGCTTATGGAAAGCCAACATACTTACTCTATCTTTCTCCCAACATTTTATGTTATATGTCACAGTTTACATGTATTGTATTATGTATCTTCAACAATTATTGTCGCTATTATAGTGGTATCAGAGACGTCTATGGTGGGTTCTGATCTCCTGCTGGGTGCTGTGGCGCAAGGCTGAGAAAACCACTGAAGAAAGAAGTAAAAAGACAGAAATGGGGGAGGCAGGAGGATCATTGCTGCTCATTCAGCAAAGGCACTGATCAGTCCAGGCCACTGATTTTTGTTGGTAACCAAATTGGGGCAAAGGTGAGCTACATGCAAGGATGGCACTACATGAGAAGATAGCTATTGTGTTGTTTCTATGGAAACTAACACAAGAAAGACTTGCACAAGGCAAGGCAAAATATTCTCAAATTAGGAACGGAATAGGCAAAATAAATGGTTGAAGTTAGCACCTTGTTCTTCTAGTTACAAAGATGCAGTTATTCTGATGTCCAGGCAGATTCACTTCTCAAAACAGATGCATTGCGAGGGGAGCTCTTTCCAGCCCGCGCTGCTCACAGTCTGCTGTGGGCATGATCAACATTGCAGTTCCTCACACAGGGGCACCTTAGTGTACCAATGCTCTGTTTACAAACAGTTTGGTTCTTTTTTTTTTTTTTTCATACCAGGAATCAAACTCAGGCCCTTGTGCTTCCAACATAGGTTGGCGCAGTACCACTTGAGCTAAATCGCCGGCCCAGTTCAGTTCTTAAACAAAAGCATTTGATGAGATTTTGTTTCCCTCATAAACTCCATAACTGCAGCCACAATTGCAGCCATCTTCCCCTGAGTCGTACAACAGGCTACCACTGTGCTCATTTTAAAAACTGTTCTTTTGTAAACTTTATACTTCCTGATTGGACCATGCACTTAAATTTTCTGCTTCCCATCTTGTTCCACACAGTGCTGTATGTGAGCTCCTCAGTGTGTTGCTGCGGGACTGATGTCCCTTCCAGGATGGTATTGCTGAGCCCAGTGGTGTCTGGCGCTGTCACCCACATTTGCTTTTGTGTGCCAGTGGGCTGTGGCCGTGCCCTTACTAATGAGTTCTCCTCTCTCCTCTCTTCCCAGCGTGCGCATTCCGATACAATGGGCTCTCCTTTGTCTACCTTATCTACCTCCTGCTCATTCCTCTGTTCTCAGAACCAACGAAAGCGACCATGCGAGGTAAGAACCTTTGCTCCGTTTGTCCAGTCCGCACCGTGCTGTGCTGGGTCCTTGGCTTCGTCGTTCTCCAGAGGGAGAGCGGCATCTGTGCACACGATGGCCCCTCGGGCAGGGGTCCCCAGTGAAGGCTACCCTCATGGGCTGTAGGCAACTTGCCGTGATGCCTGTGCCCAGGAACTCCCCGTACATGTTACCTGTTAGGTCCTCAGGACTGCATGGCAGTGTAACTGAAAGGTGTTTAATGGCTACTGTCAGGCAGACCCTCCAGCAGCAGGCAGCCTGGGCACATGTGTCTGTACCTTGGCTGCTGAGCCAGGCAGGCGGCAGCAGCGTGGGACCTGTCCCATCCTGCCTGGCCGTGCGCTGTAGGGTCTTCTAAGCAGGCACAGAAGAGGGAAGAAGCTGTGTTTTCTGGGGCTCTGTTAGGAAGAATTTATGTAAATGAAGTTCTTCTGTAATTGTGAAATGGAAGTGACACTGAGTTAACTTAATAAACTGTGTTTTAAATTTTTTTTTTTTATTTTTGCAGTGCTGCGTCTCAGACCCAGCATCTTTGCACTGAGCCACATTCTCAGTCCATTTTTATTTTATTTTTTGAGAAAACTTCTCATTAAGTCACTGAGTTGCCCAGGTGGGGCTTGAACCTGAAATTTTCCTGCTTCAGCTTCCCAGAGTGCTGGGATGACAGATGTGAGCCCAGGTAAACTGTTCATTTTGTAGAAACACTCCTCCATAGCAAGAAGTAAGGAAGGTGTCAGTGCCAGGGTGAGTGTGAGGCTGTCTTCGTGGAACGAACCGGAAGTTGGGTCTGACTTCATCGTGGGGCAGGGTGGCGGGTGGGTGCTGACTCCTGGTCAGAGAATCTGTTGCCTCTAGGAGTCTAAGGGCAAAGACTGGGCATCTGTGCCCCTTCGACCTGTATGTGCAGATGTCTCCTGGCACCCACGCTGGGACCAGATGGCTGTTCCCTCCTGGCCATGCTGGGGTATGGAGGTGGCCCTGCCGTGCCACGTCCTCAGGTGTGACACAGCCCATTGTAGTCCATGGCTCTGTGCTCACTTTGGGAGCGCTGCGGGCACAGTGGCGCTTTAACTGCACACTTTTGTACGTCCTATTAAATTACTGCGTTTGTACCAAGGGGGCCTCTTGTCCTGCTGTGACCTCAGGATCCCTGTCTGTGAGATTTCCCTGAATCTCTTCCCTCAGCCATAAGCCTTGAGTGTGCGCGGTGTCAGAGGTTCCGCAGGACTGTGCCCGGCAAGTCTGGATGGCTCCACAGGGCCGACGGGGTGGAAAGCAGAGTGCAGCCCCTCTGTGGGGATGAAGCCCACTGAGATGCAGGTCGCTGGTCAGGAGCACAGCAGGCAGCACCGGGCACCTGGCGCTGCGGACAGTGGGGCGCCCGCCTCAGAGTGCAGCCCACACGCGCCCCTGGGAGCCGGACACACTTTATCTTCTTCCTTCCGGCATTGCAGGGTCAGGAATTGAAACCGGTCTTCAGCGTATTCTTGTCAGTTTCCATGTTCGTGGCAGGGGCTCTGGGAGGAAGCTTCTGAGCGTGTGGCCCTGTCCACGTACTCCTCACACCTGTTTTGAGGCATCCTGGGCCAGTCCTCCTGGGTGTTGGGCCCTGTGTGGTGCCAGCTGTGTGGGTGACAGGCTTGCGGTACACACAGAGTGGCACTTGGACCTGTGCTCCCTGAGGCCAGGCTCTGGGTTCTGACACCTTTCACAAGTCCCATAGGTCTGCTGGGGCATGGACAAGAATGCAGGCACGCTGTCCGGGCACCCCATGCCTGTGAGCCCCTGGGGTCTGCACCCCTCAGCAGCGAGTACGGCCTGACTGGGCAGCCGACACAGTGTCGCCAAGCCTTGGAGGGAGGCCAGAGTGCGTGGCCGCCTGCCCTGTCACCGCTGTCCCCGGCTGGAGTGCGGCGTGCTCGCCTTGTCGTGCAGTAAAAGGATGGAGCCACACCAGGACTGGGGTCCCCGAAGCGCTGTGAACACGGCTTCAGTCCTGTGTGCACCTCGTCCCTGGCACAGCCAGCACCATCGACTGCTGCCGGGCAGACCGCAGGTGCTGAGACAGAGCTCATGGAGGGGAGGCCTTGGCATCCTGCTCTTTCAGATGTAATTAAAATGGGAAGATCCAGAGCAACTGGAGACATCCAGACCATTTAAGTGGTTTATGCTGTTGCCTACCACGAGGGCATTGTGTTTACAACTAGAGACCCTGGGAGGCAGGGAGCGCCTTCCTGCGGCTCACAGTGTGCTCCTCGTGGGACCGAGGGTGCTCTCTACCGAGTCGGGTAACTCTGGCCGAGCACCGTGCATGAGTGGAGAGAGGGACTTCCGGACGTGAACAGCTGGCCTTTGCTCTGTGACACACGGGCACAGGGTGCTAATCTGCACGGTGGACGTCTGCGTTTTGTCTGGGAAGGGCTCAGCGTGTGCTTGGGAAATACGGCGCTCACAGCAGGGTTGGTGTTGTCAAGCGCAGTGTTGTTGCTCGGATGTCAGAGTGAGCGAGATTCACCCTTTTGGATGGATTTCCACAGCGAGTCTTCGCTAGGCGTGGTGATGCTTTCTAACCGTCAGTAAACAAGATGTGATTTCCGAGGTTATTTTGCTGTGCTGTTCCTGATATCTGAGATATCAGAGATATGACTGGTAAATTGTACTTAGATTAGTAGCCTAGTATGGGGAGCCTGTCATGCTGTCTGCTAACATTTTTATTATTTGCATGCACTAATTAACTTAATTCTCATAGTGGAATTTTGATTAAAAGTGATTATCAAGGAGCCTCATGTTCTAGGGGTGCATAGGTGCCCTGTGTGGGCAGCCACCCACCCTCACAGCCCCAGGCTGTTCTACACACCCGCAGGAAACGGAACTCCTAGGGCCTTGGGAGGAGGGGCACAAGGCGGTGTCAGGACCGACCGGCAGGCCAGGGCCAGGGCCGAGTCTGGAGAGACGGCCCAAGCCGTCTGTCCTTGGCTTGGAGTGATGGGGTGACTGTTGTGTGGGACATGTGGTGTGTGGCTGGTTCTTTCAGCACACATTCATCGAGAGCCTCTCCACACATCTCTGTGTCGGGTTTGGGGGAATAAGAGTAGAGGATGCTTGTGTAGCTCGTCGCTGGAGTGGCCTCTTCCCTCCCCGCACCGGACTTCCTGTCCTGTGGAGTGCTGGCTTTCCCATGGCATGAGCAGCCACCTGCCTCCCGTGCTGATGGCCGCTGTGCTCTGAGCTGATTCCCTGGCGTGTTGGCACTGTCTCAGAGCCCGTGTTGAGCCAGGGCCACTGTCTGGGGAGGTGAGTCTGCTGTGCCGCCCATTTGGAGTCAGGCTTGTTGGGGACACGGATGATGAAGTGAGTCACACTGATCTCAAGGGAGAATCCAGGGCAGTTCACCCTGCGCAAGGCTGGAGGCTGACTTGACGGAGGAGTGTGACGGGCGGTGTGGCAAAGCACTTGAACCTGATCGGCGTCTGTGCGGAGGAGAGTTTATGTGGCTTGAGTGTGGATCCGGACACTCCCAGGCAGGAAGGCGGCAGCCTGGGAAGTGTCTGTTCCCGGTGCGTTCAGGTTTCAGCACAGCTCTCCTTGCCGCCTGTACTCTCAGGCACAAGTGGCTGTGCCAGGGTCTCCTGTGGCCTGCCTGTGCTCTGGGTGACAGAAGAGCGCCTGGTCACGGTGTGCGGCAGCGCCTTGCTGGAAGCCACCCGCCTGCTCGCACCCGTCCAGCGAAGGCTGCCGGCATGCTTTCTCATGGGCCGAAGGGAGGGACAGGCAAGTCTTCTAGTTTCTTTTGGGGGCCAGCTGAGCACTTCGTGGGCTACATCGCCACTGTCTTCAGCAAGAGTCAGACGCGCCAGCTTCGGGTCCTTCATATGTGAGACACTCGTGTCGCCCACGCACAGGTGGCGTCACGGAGATGTGTGCCGGAGCAGAGCTGCTCTGGTCCAGGGGCCCCTGTTCGTTCAGAAGCCTGGCAGACAGCGCTGGTGAAGATGAGAACAAAACTCCCAGGGCGAGGCAGGGAAAGCCTCGGAGCCTCCAGGGTCTTCCTATGTCCCAGGCGCTACCGCCAGTCCTGGGAGGAGCTGCCCACAGCTGGGCCCTGTCTTTGCCAACCCAGCTCGGGTTTGTCATGGAAAGTTTTCCACAGGTGCTGCTGTGAAAGAGAGTTTCCCTGTTTGAAAGAAGTAAGCCTCTCAGACAGCTCTATTCTCCTCAATGAGCTTGCCTTGGTGTTTAGAGTAAGGTGGCAGCTGCCCAGATGGGTGTGGGCATTCCACTGCAAGCCCCTGGCCGTGTGTCTTGTGCTGCGGGCAATCCTCCAGCACTGGGACCTGAGCTAGGAGCAGATAGCAGGCCGGGGAGTTAGCTCAGTGGTTCCGGTGTCTGCCTGGCAAGTGCAAGGGCCTGAGTTTAATCCCCAGTACCATATACCACTGTGCCAGGCGTGGTGACTCATGCTTGTAATTCCAGCACTCAGGAGGCAGAGGCAGGAGGACTGCTGTGAGTTCGAGGCCACACTTGGTGAGTTTAGGGCCAGTCTGAAGTACAAAGTGAGACCCTGTCTCAAAAAACTGAAAAAAAAAGCAAAGAAAAGAAAGAAAAAATTGGACAGCAAAGGATGGACTGTGCGGCACCCTGATGACAGCCGACCAGCAGTTCTCTGTGGACCGAGGGAGCTTTGCACTGTCGCTGAAGCTGCCCTTGGAGAGCAGAAGAGCAGAGCAGATGTTACACTGCTAGCTCGGAACTGGGCCCTCACTTGGCAGGAAGTTGACTGATCTCAAAATGATTGCTGTGTATGTCTAAAGTAAACACCGAAAGGGCCTTCTCCGAGCCGGCCAGAGTCACCAATGGCACTGGGAAGACAAACGAGGCTCAGTTAGCCTCTCCCTGAAGAGGCCAAGAGATCTGCAACTTGTAAAGCTGTGTTTAGACACCAGAAAGGAAATAGTAGCAGATATTTAAAACTGCTTGCATCTGGATTTTGTTAAAAACAGTCTTTAGACCATAAGGCTTATTATTACTGTGTTTTGCTATGTCATAATAATGCAAACAGAAAAAATGTTTAATTGAGTAAATTATTAGGTAAATGTTTTATTAGCAATAATATTTGCTCACCATTGCCTGATTAATATTTTAATAAATTGACAATAGCTCTTTTAGGTCACCTTACCAGTTCTTATCTGGGATGGTACAGATGTAATATTCCATTATTGTTTTAAATTTAGCATGCAGTATTCAGACAGCAGAGGAAATTTTCTGCTCAGTAAATCCCCAGCTTCGGAAACATCGGACCTTGTTACTGTGACTGGAAAAGCTCCCCAAAGGCCCGGGCTTTGTGCGACAGCAACCTGCCTAAGTGCCCCGTCATTACAGCGCCCTCACTCACTCGAGACTTCAGGTGATCAGCTCCGTGGGTGCCACAGCTCGCGTCTGGTCCGACGAGTGTCTCCTGGCGCCTTGTCCAGCTCAGCAGGCCGGGCCCCGTGTCCTCAGGCCCGGGGCTGCCGGACTCCCAGCCTGCTGCGTCCTGTGTGTTCCGTGTTCAGCTTGGTTTCCGTTGAGAGCGTGAGCCGGTGGCACCACAGGTGATGAGGCTAGAACAGGTGCTTGCAGGACCCACGGCAGGGACGCGGGATCTGACATTTGTTTCCCGCAACAGTATACGACTCCAGTGGCGTAGCCGACATTTGTCCTGGTCAGTTCACTTCACTTTTTCACCTGGCTTGCTTGGAAGACAGAATGGCATGGATTTTGAGGGGCTTCCTCCCTGGCCGGAGGCTTCACGTCCTGCTGCTGCCTCTTTGGCACAGCCACTTGGTTTGCAGAGATTCAAACCTCACCGTCCCGGGGTGGGGGGTGCAGTGCTGCCTGGCTCCTCTTGCGCCACTGTAAGCTCTTCTGCACGGTGGGCGGTCTCAGTGCGGAGTGGGCATGCTGACCCACGCACTGTGAAGGAGGCAGAGGTGGGCCAAGCCCTCCCGGCCCAGTGCGACACCAGGATCCATGTCGCCAGGGGTCAGCGGGGCCCCAGAGCCTTCGTCGTTCCTTTCCGCCTTCGCTATTCAGGCTTAAACTAGTTCTGCTCAGGTTCACTTCCAGCTCTGTGTCTTGACACGTTGGGTGTAGGGCAGGTACCTGGGGACAATGTGTGCTGTGGCCTTGCTGAGTGGGGGCAGGGCTCGTGCCTACTCCACTGGGCACAGATGGGGGCAGGGCTCGTGCCTACTCCACTGGGCACAGATGGGGGCAGGGCTCGGTTCTGCAGGCAGCGCGGGGTGTGGGGAGCAGCTGGTGAGGTGGAGCCTGAGCCGATGCTGACGGTTCCTGAGGTGAGGGCAGCGGCCTCCAAACCTGGACGCCTTGCCCTTTCCTCTGGCCTTGATCTGAGCCAGTGAACACCCAGCGAGTGGCATTAGTTCCTCGCTGGTCACTAGTATTCCCCTGCCCAGGGGTGAGCAGGGCACCCTGGGGCTCGTGGTGTGTTGTCCGCACAGGGCTCGGCAGCCTTCTCCACACATCTGGGGGCCTGTGTGCGCCGCTGCACCTGTCCCTGAAAAGCGGAGGCTGCTGTCACTCAGCCATCTGTCGGCATCAGATATTCAGCAGCCAGGCTGCACACAGGCTGCTCGCGGGCTGTGATGCTTGGGAGGAGGCTGGCCTGCCCTCCGCAGGATGGGCGCCCGAGGAGAGTTCTCTTGGCCTGACCTCTGCTGGGCAGGGGCCTTGTGTGTCTTAACACAATGATAGGCGTGTTTCTTCTCCCTTTTCGCAAGTTGCATCAGCCCTGTGACGTGCTCCCCAGGAGGGTGCAGCCTGGCTCTGGCTGCCTCTGAGCTGCTGCGCACTGAGTGTGCGCAGAAGCCGACTGGACGAGGCCTCTTGCGGTTCTGTTCCTCGGGTGGATTCTGAAGCTTGGAGGCGTGTCAGGAAGGGATCCATAAGCCCCGAACGAAGCAGGTGTTGACATGCTGATGTGATCCTCCAGACGCCTAGTGGTCTTTTAAAAAATGAGTGAATTTTGTTTTCCAAGAGGCGTACACACATCCACGACACGCATAACATACACGTACACACACGTGCACTCACACCCTGGGGATCTGCGGCCTTTCTTGGTGAATCTCACGGTGTCTCCCCCCTGCATCCCGTCTAACTGACAGCCTGCCCTCTGCGCTCTCGCCTGTCAGCTTTCTCTGCCCTGTATGCAGAGAAAATCATGGAACTGCATGGTCTGCGGGACACTCTACAGGCAGTGGTCTTGACTCCAGAGGGCGTGCACCACGGACAGTCAAAGTTCTGATTACAGATAAACAAGTAGCATCTAAGGTAATGATATCCCCGAGCCTTTCTCATTTTTATTTCAAGTTCAGATTTACTACACACCTGTATTTTCACATTAGATCTGGCGACGCTCAGGATGGTGAAGACCCCTCCTGCACCCATCCTGTCCCGTGCGGCTTGTGTGCCTGCGAAGGAGAGTCCGCTGCTCTAACGCCCATTCGGCTGTTTGGGCTCGAATCAGCACTGATAGCGCCGCTGCTCAGAGCCATGCAAGATGTTGACCTGCCCTGCAGTCTGAGTGCCAGTTCACAGGAGACAGGACTGAGATGGGCATGTGGAGGAGACCCTTGTCCCGGCTACTAGCTAACTCTCTTCCTGTGGCAGCACCACATTTGGAGAACCTGTTTTGGGCTAAACAAAGCACTGTCTGCAGAATCTTGTTTGAAGACTGTTTTCTAGATGGGCTCTTGCTCTTTAGCCCAGGCTGCCCTTGTGCTCACAGTGATCTTCCTGAGACATCCCAAAGGCAGGGATCACAACCTCCGTCCACTGAAGATGTATGCTGTGTCTCGTATAGCTCTGCACCCGCTCCGCTCCACAGGTGGGCTGGGCCCAGGTGCTGTCCTGAGGGACGTTTGAGCCTGCGGCAGGCTTTATTTCCAGCATGTGTCACCTGAGTACGTCACTCTTGAGCAGGCCTGTTCGAGGATAGGGATCATCGCCTTCCTGGCGGGTGGCTGCACAGAGCACGCACCCTGGAAAGAGAGGATCTGGCAGCTGCTGGCTCTGCCTGCAGCACCCCTCCGCTACCCTGCTTGGCGTCGGTCACCAGCAGCCTGTACTAGCAGTATAGACAGGCACAACCTGACTTCCAGATGCTGTATGCCTGGCACGCCGGGGTCAGGGAGGCCAGGGCTAGTGAGTGACAACACTCCCCAACCCTGCTGCACAGGGCTGTGGGACAGCATGTCCTCAGCATAGCAGGCCTGGCTGGCAGCCTGCGGTGTGGGATGCCAGCTGCACCAGAGAGCACAGTCCTCAGACACAGCAGCTCTGGGAGCCACAGCTTTCTTAAACTTGCTCTTAGGCAGGCATAGCATTTCCTGCCAGCCTGGGTGAGGGATGTCTGGCGCAGAGGGTGGGCATGAATGGTGCTCTCTGTCACCTGTGGTCTTCAAGATGCCCCACCAAGCTGTGGTTCGGGCTCCGCTGTGATGGGCAGAAGCTCCTGCCCCCCCTGCCCAGTCTGGCGTATATCTTTGGCAGTGGCTGGGTTTTGTATGGGTCTGGTATGGGTGAACTGCTGCTGTCCTGCTGGAGAATTAGATGAGGAAGTAAAGTAGATTTGTTCCCTATGGGAATTTTCGCTCCCTTTTCGAAGCTAGCATAGCATTTCACTTTTAATAAGCAGTCTTCAGCCACAGTTGTTTCTACTGCTTTCTCTCCTGAAGAAGACCCAGACAATAGACAGCAACACCGTAAGGAATGGATTCGGGACAAGCACTGGAGCGCCACAGATGTGCGGGGACGACGTGGCCGAGCACGCCAGGATTGACATCACGATTCCCTCAGTTTCAGCTATTTAGTTTATGCCCCTGACCTTTGGGAACAATGGAGACACTGTCTGGGACACAGGATGGGCTGTGTAGGGCTGTTCAGGCCTGGAGACAACGCCTTTGTCTATTCATGGATGCAGGGCCGCGGAGGCTGCCCCTCTAGTCTGCACAGGCTGCTGCTCCTGGGTGTGGTGCCCGCTGCCCCTCTGTCCCCTGGGTGCAGGGACCCTGGTCCATCCGGGTCGTTGGGAGTCACACCATCCTGTCTGTGTGGCGGCTGCTCTGACTCTGGGTTGCCCTTGACTGGGGTTCCCCTGGCGAGTCAGCCGGTGGTCAGGAAATTTGAATCAGAAACCAGCGTGTTTGTGGTTGGGGTCCCCACCTTGTTCGGACGACCCCCTGCTCTGGGCTGGGTGGGGTCTGACGGAGGAAGGCCCCTTGGGGCACCACTTTGCACGACTGGTTCACCAGTGGCAGCCTCTGAGGCCGTCCAGACAGTGCCCACTCAGGCCCTGTCGCCGTCACGTTGCTAGTGTGTCTAGAGAGGCAGTTCTCAGGCAGCCCTTTAGAGCAAGTGTTTCTTGGCCTTTGAATTGTGCAAAAAGCAAGAATATATTTCTTTAGAGTGGAGACTAATAGGATCTAGCATCATGGAAATCAAATTTCTTGGGAAGGAAAGTGGCTGCTAATGCAGCACGGACTTGATGGCGAGACCCGGATACGCGGGTTCCCTGCGCCAGGCTCAGTGCAAGGACAGGACCAGATGGGGAAGGCAGAGCCCCTGAGGGGGCGTGGCTCTGAGACACGTGCGGCCGCAGCCTTGCCGGTGTCGGGACACAGCAGGTGTAGGTTTTCCACGTGAATGGCCGAACCCTGAAATTGCATGGCACCCTGAAGCAAGCCCTTTGTGCTACCCTTCAGGAATAGCAACAGGACATCCAACTACAGGGCTGATTTAACTGGACACAGAGTGGCTTTATTTGTGGGCATGAAGATACACTCATAGCTACATACGTTCACAACAGCATACTCGCCACCACCTCACCTTTGGTAAGGATCCCTGTCAGGACGCAGGAGCTGCCTTAACGTGGGTCTCAGGGTTCTCCCAGGGCCGCAGGCCGAAGACCCAGGCATCTGCCAGGATGCTGCTGGGCGCTTTAGGAAGCGGGGCCTTGTGGGAAGACCCTAGAGGGGACCCGGCCCCTGCCCTTCCTGTTCCCACCTGGACCCCAGGGAGCAGCTCTGTTCCTTCACATTCCCAGGAGGCCCTGCCGTGCCTCTCAGGCCCAGAAGCACTGGGCCGATTGTCCGTGGACTGTGCGACTCATCAACCTTTCCTCCTTTTAAGCTGATTTATCTTGAGTATTCTGTTACAATAAAAGGAAACCGACTAAGACAGGGATAAAGAAATACAAATGGATTGATCAACTAAGCTCAAGGGATTTGTAATCTAATTCTGAGATTATACTTGAAAACCATTAAACAGAGAGAAGTGATATTGCTCTGGTAATAAAAGCACAAACAGCTGAACTTTTTGGTTAACAGAGTGGATGGGGACTTATAGATACTTGGGAGCATGTACTGAAAATTCCGCTTTGAGGCTGAGGTGCTGCCTGTAGAGCCCTGGGTTTCAGTGGTGCTCAGGATGAAGCATGTGCAGCCGCAGCCTTGCCGGTGTCGGGAGATGGATGTGTGTGTCAGACCCTGGAACAGGGCAGCGCACACTGTTGAGTGTGTGATGGGGATGGAGAAGTCCATAGGGCTATATTTCCCTTTCCTGGAGATGTACCAGGAAGGTGCATCCTGGATCCTTACCTGGCTAGTTAAAAATTAAATTTGTGTTTGCTAGTTTTTAGTTCTGCGGATGTTGCTGGAAGGGAGAAAGTATGTGTGTCTGTGGGGTCAGCTAGGTGAGGTGATGAAATTCAGGGAAGAGTGAAGAGGATTCGGAGTATTTGCTTGACTGTCGGCATGCAGGACGTGCTGCTGTGTGACCTAATGTCCGAAAACAGCCCGACAAAACCTCCTCCCGATCAGGCTGGAGAAGTCTCCTCTGCGTCCCGAGTGCCCTGGGCCGGCTCCGGCCGGCTTCCGTCCTGCCTACAGACACCCCAGTCGGCGCTGAAAGGCACCTGTGGTGCAGGCACGGCTCTCCCTCTCCCACTTCCTCACATGCATTTCCAGGCTCTGAGTCCTGCTCCTTGCAGAGCTTTCCCTCTGTCTCCTCCTGCGCTTTTGCTTTGCTCGAGTGTGGGACCAGCTGGCAGGGCCAGTTTGGCTGCTCAGATTTTATACTGCAAATGCCACGCGCCATGAGCACCAGCTTCTGCTCAGGTAGCTTTTAAGGACACATCCAGTGCTTTTCCGTGCACGTCCAGCACGTCTCACTGTCTTCTCGTTTATCTTAGAGAAACTGGAAAAAGTTTTAAGGATAACCCTTTCTGATTTGTAAAAATTGCAGAAGCTATCTGATTGGTCCATCAGAATTGGAGCGGTAGCCTGTGTGGATCTCAGTTTATTTATATTCGCATTTTACCAGGGAAGAGATTGAAGTTGAGAGGTCAGATAGTGTGTCTGAGATCACACATCTGCTGGTGGCCGGGCCACGCTGAGGCCCACACTTTGATCCATTGTTCCTTCTTTATTTCTGCGCTGCTGCCATAGGACAAGCCTCCCTGTAGCAACAGTGGGGCCACTTGGTGCCCGTCTGTGCCCATGAGGTAGATGGCACATGGTCTGCATCCAGGTCACTGTCTGCCCAGCATGGTGGTTAATATTACTTCTGTGTAAACTAAAAAATAGAAAAATAGTACAATTTAAATATCACCTCTTGAACATTGTTCAGATATCAAAATCATGTCAATTCAGCTATTTTTAAGAAAAGCCTGGGCCAAGATAAAAGTGGTCCTCACTACTTTTTCTGAGTTAAAATACTAGTTACAGGTGGCATCAAAAGTTAAAAGTCTTGATGCGTGAAATTTCTAATCTCATATTTATATTTTTCTCTCATCTTGCTAAAGATATGAGTACATTTCTACTGAATGACTGGAGCTAAGTCCAAGTTAAATTTTTAAAGCTTTTATTAAGTGTGATGTCTTCTCCTGAGTGCCTGCCTCACAGGCTGGCCTTAATCAGTGGGCCATCTCAAGCATGACCCTGCCAGATGGATCTCACCAGGAGCCCAAAAGTAGGCAGCTTCTATGCAAGTATGCAAGCTGAGCTGGTATCAGGCTTGGCTTTCGGACACCAGGAAGTAGTGACTTGATGAGCTGGCAGACTAGGCAGCACTGAGCTTCCTAAGTGCCCAGCACTGTCACCAGGCACCTGGGTCAGGGGCTCAGGGCCACTCTGTGAGGCTTGTACTGGAAGTGGTAGTGATGGTCAGGGTGATGTAGACACCTGATCTAAAGCCAAAGGAAGGGGCCGGGGATTCAGCTCAGTGGTTCCGGTGGCTGCCTTGCAAGTGCAAGGACCCCGATTTGATTCCTGGCAACCACATACAACAATGCCGGGCGTGGAGACTCACACCCACCGGCAGTCAGCACCACATGCCACAGTGCCGGGCATGGTGGCTCACGCCTGTCACCCCAGCACTCGGGGAGGTGTGGACGGAGGGTGAGGAACGGCTTGCAGAGCTCTCAGAGGGAGAGGACGCTCACAAGTGAAGTGGGCGTGGGGTCCTCCAGACAGAGATCACCAGCGTGGCCAGCTTGGGCCGTACCAGAAAGAGAGGTGGGCAGGCAGCTGGGCAGGACAGATGGGGCAGGAGGCAGCGAAGACTTCAGCCTTTGTTCTTGTCTACAAACACTTTGATGATTTTGCTTCCTTTTACAAATTTTAATTGACACCTAATCGTGGTACTTGTTCTCAGTGTGCAGTGTGAAACTTTGGGGCCTCCCCCTCCTCAAATGCTGGTCGCGTCTCTGTGGGGAGATGCCCCCCTGTCTTCTTGTTGTGCCTCAATGAGCGCAGTGTTGGGACTCCAGCCCCCTCCTGCTGCCCGTCTGCTCTCTGCAGCACGGAGAGCGGCCTTCTCAGCTGGAGCGCAAGAGATACAGTGCGGAGTGTGGCTTGTGGCATCCTGCTCCTTGATGTTCTGTCCTCGTTCATTCCCGGGGCAGTGTGGCCTGCAGCGTGGCAGGACGCCATCCGGAGGCCAAGTGTGGAGAACTCGTCTGAAGAGCTCCTTTAAGGTGGCGGGGCCCAGGCTGGGAGACTGCAGAGACTCGGAGAGGGGCCAGCTTTCAGTCTCTTTTGGAGGAAAACCCAGCAGGATTTGCAGATGGATTTGTGCAGAATGTGGCAGGGAAGGGAGGCCCTTGGCTTGGTGTCCGGGCCTGGTGGGCGGCAGTACACAGGCTGCAGCAGGGACCAGGGTGGGGTTGGCAGCTGGGCACTGCTCCTTCTGGATGGGAGGCATTTGGCTTGGCGGGAAATCTACCAAAGGGGCCGTCCCTTGAGCCCAGCTCAGATACTCTTGTATCGCATGTGGAGAAGCCCAGACTGAATTTTAACTGTGACTGCGAGGAATTAATGCAACATCCAGCTACTCTGCTGTTGTTATGAGCTCACAAAACTTCATAGTCCACGCAAGGTCCCTTAGTGCCTGCTTAAGTAACTGATGGCATAGCTCACACTCAGTGTCTAGGGAAGGAACCCTGGGACATCTTTAATTCTGCCTGGTGACGCCTGACGCCTCCTCTGGCCCCCAGGGCATTGAGGGGCGTTTTCCAGGGACTAGCCAAGCAGGGTTCTGGTGGGACACGGAGCCCATCAAGGAGCAGCACTGCAGAACTGTCAGACTGTGGTGCCTCTGTGGCATGAGGCTCTGCCAGGAAAGCCCGCATCTTGAAGACGCAGGGAGCAAGTGTCTCCACCTGCATTCAGCGTGCTCAGAGAAAGTGACTGCGTCAGAGGGCGCAGGGGCTGCACCAAAATGCTGGTGTCTCCACTGATGGGACAGGAGTTGCAGCTTCTATGACTCCAGGATAATGGCACCCCCGCAGGTATAGGCTGAGTACCCACAAGATGAAAAGTGGAAATCTGAAATGCTCCAAGTCTGGAAACATTCTGCACCTGACCTGACACCTTAAGTAAAAGATTCTATCCTTGAAGCTTTGTTTCACCCACAGGATTAGCATGCTCCCCTGTGTGTGCCAGGTGTTTAGAGAGCATAAACGGGCTTCGTGTGTATGCTCGTCATGTATGTGCTGGGCAGACGTGGTCTCATCACACTTGGTCCCCAGTCCAGACACTCCGGTGCCAGGGTTTCATGTTAGGGCCACACGCCCGAGCAGGGTTGGGAACCGCCCAGGCCTTGAGCCTGCGATACATGGTCACTGCATGCCCAGTGCCAAAGTGTGGATGGCTTGGGTCCCTAACTAGGGCTGCCTCTCAGGTACAGCTTTTGAAAAATTCGTCCAGAAGACGACTGCAGTAGGGCTCTTTTTAGTATGTTTAGATTCTGTGTTAGTCTATTCTGCTCTTAAAACATAATAAGATAGGAAACTCTCTGGAGGAAAAACACTTTGCAAGTCATGAGCTGCAGCCTCAGCCCTGGCTGGGTGCCGGGTGACCAGTGGGCAGTACTGTGCCTACAGGGCACAGCGAGGGGCTGTTTCCGGTGACGTGAGTGATTTTCACATTTGTTTGACTGTAATTGTGAAAGAAGACCCCAGGTGGAACTTACACTCCACTGTCCTCCCCTCCGTCCATCCACCCATTACCTAAGACCATTTTTAAAATTAGATTTTCTCCATTTATAAGAAAAAAAACCCCATACCAATAAAACGTGGCGCTGAAGGTTATTCCAGATGACTGTTAGGTATAGCTCTCATGCAAAGCTTGTATTATCTCAAAAATTGAATTTTAAGCAATTATATTTCCTGTTTCCATGTCAGTTTGAATCCTTTGTGCTGTCCAGCCTCTGCTTCTTGTTCACGCTGCCCGGCGTGTGCCCTTTGCTCCGTCCGGCTGTCCTGGACTCGTGGAGCGTGGACATGGAGCTCAGGCCCGGGGCCGGTGCCCCTCCCCTCGGCCCGTCACCACCGTCCTCCTGCTGCTCCGCAGGTTGCTCGCCAGGAAAACACACATCTCGCAGATGCGGGGAGCTGTTGAACTGTGCTTTGCCCTCTGCCCTCTGCCCTCTGCCCTCAGCGTCCTGGAGCACTGCTGGTGACACTGCCTGTACTGTGGTTGGAGCATGCCTGGAACATGGGCCCTCACAGGACTGGGGGTGCATCAGTTCACTGGCTTCTGGAGAGGCATCCTGGTCACTTACCCTGTCCTCTTTCGGCCTCTGTGGGGTTCTGGCCCTCACGCATTGACCTCCTCCTGTGTCCAAGCTGAGACGCAGCAGCCCCTGTGGCCTGGTCTCTGTCCTGCGCTGTGGGAGAGTGTGATGTTAGCTCGCCATGGGTGCAGCAGTGCACTGGGCCTTGGGCAGGGCCCGGGTTAGGCGGGGTGCTGGGCAGAGGGCAGCCCCCATGCTGTGCCACAGGGATAGGGAGCTCCCGTGCTGACTATGCTGTGGAAGGTGGGGCTGACTGACAGGCACGAAGGGGCAGCCAGGGAAGAGGGCCCCGGGAGCAGACGGGAGCCACAGCGGAGCCACCGTCCTCGGCAGAAGGTCTGAGTTCCTGGGGCTCCATGTGCCAGGACCTCAGTCCCCACGGACCCTGTGGACCTTTGGGAGCTGGAACCCTCGGGGGCTCTGGCTGCTGGGACTGTGCCCTCCAGAGGGCAGACGGATGCCAGGTCTCCTCTCCTCTCTCTGTCCCCTCCACTGTCATCTGGCCCTGGCCTCGCCCCCACAGGCCCCAGGCATGGGTCTGCCCAGCCCTGGCCTGGAAACTGCAAACCTGAGCCAAAACAACCGTTTCCTTTATAAGCTCGTTTCCCCCGTGTTTTGTTACGGGAAAGGAAGCCAGCACAGGGAAGCTGCTCAGTGGTGCAGAACGGCACTGAGGAAGCAGGCCCGGGGTTCTGCTGCGCAGTAAGATCGTAGTGACAAGGTGTTTTGAGGATTTCAGTCATAAAAGGGAGGGTTTCACTTGTTCTGAGGACAGAGAAGTGCCCCAGGCCTGTACCAGTCGTATGTACATGTCACATTGGACCTCAGGAGATGTGAGGTAGGGACAAGGGCCTGAGGGAGCACCAGCACCCAGGTTAGGGCACAAGACGGCGCCCGGACTGGTGCGTGGGACGCACTCCTGGTGTGAAGCCCAGCGCTGTGGCTAACTCCGTGTCATGTGCCAACCGCCCGGGGCTCGTGTGCATGGAAATAGTGTCCCCTCCTTACATACGTGGTGCAGACTGGACAGTTGAGGCCCCTCGCCAGGCACCGGGTCTGCTCCAGAGCACAGCCGCACTTGGGACACAGCACGGCCCTCAAGGCCCATCGCCCTGAGCAGGGGGAGGAGAAGTCGGCCAGAGAGCCTGGCCACACGGGCTTTTTCTGAGGGGCAGAGCCTCGTTTCTCTAGAATGGAGGGCACAGGGACACAGGATCACAGCGCAGGTCTCTCCCTGACAGCTGCTGAGGGCTTTGGAGCAGGCCAGGCCAGAAAGCAGGGGCACTGGGGCGGCAGGGCAGCGGCTGGTGAAGGTGCTCAGAGCTTCCTTCCTGTGCTGGGAGGTAAACCGAGTCCGGTGTGTGCGGTCCCGGGGCGAGGGCCGTCTCTGGGCACCCGAGTCCGGTGTGTGCGGTCCCGGGGCGAGGGCCGTCTCTGGGCACCCGAGTCCGGTGTGTGCGGTCCCGGGGCGAGGGCCGTCTCTGGGCACCCGAGTCCGGTGTGTGCGGTCCCGGGGCGAGGGCCGTCTCTGGGCACCCCACATGCTGTTTCTACAGCAGCTGCACTTCGGAGACTTTGTGCCAGGCAGGTTCCTGCACTGTAGGTTTGAGCAGGTTTCTCTTCCCCCTGGGCAGCTAGCTTTACTCTTCACCTCCTGAGTTTCTGTGATTGCACTCGGGTCAAGTAAGATGGCACAGGAGGGAAAGCACCCTACTCAGAGAGGTGCCGCGAGTGTGCCCCAGCTGGCCGTGAGGCCTCACTTTCAAGAACAAGCTTCAGGAGCAAGACTGGTTCATTGTGTAAAAACAGAAAAGCTCATCCTGAGGGGCGCAGAGTGCTGCTCCGCCTGTGGCCGCAGCTCACGCCTGGTTAGTGGTTAGCAGCAGCTCGAGACATGTAATTTGAATGTCTTCCAACCCGACTCTGTGATTACTGAGTCGTTTGAACGGCTGTTGCCTGCCATGATCTTGCCCACAACTGCAGGCGCTGTGGGAGTTTATTTTTCTAGAAAAATACAGTAATTCATCAGTGCCAGGTACAGACAGGAAAGTGACTAGCCTGCACATGTGCAAATCAGAAATGCCTGATTTTGCATTTTGACTTGAGCTAGTGGCGGGAAATAATTGGACCCCAAGTGCCAGTTCCACTTAAATCAAGCAGAACGGTATTGCAGGAAGTTGTTTGGAGGAGATGTGGAGCCAGCAAAAGCTGCAGAGCTTGAGGCTGAGACGGGCTCAGGACAGCCGAGCCCAGCAGGGAGAGCAGGGCTGAGGTCAAGAGCGCACGCCAAGGAGCTGTGTAAGACGTAATTAAAAGCCACAGCCTCAGCCTTCAAGACGGGACCTTCTGCCTTTCCCTCTGCTTACCAGGGAGATAATTACGCTTTGTGTTCTTCACACCACTGTCTCCAAAGCCCAAACTTTCAAAATTGCAGAATTGGAGCTGAGGTTTCTAACTGTTTCATAGAAAGCATTTAAGAAGAGAATACTTATTTCAGCAGTGAAGAATTGGTAACATCAGCCCCTATAGGAGCTAGTGCGTTCACTGCACAGGATTTACCCTACATGTAGGAGGTATAGGGTCAGGGCCAGAGATCCTGGGCCGCGGGGGCCCTTGTCTTCTTGCATTGTTCCCTAGTAAGCTCTGATAAACAAGGAAATAATCAGGTCAGTAATTTCATTAAGGATTGTAATAAGTACTGCAAGAAAATAAACAGGATGATGAAGCAGTGCGTCGGTCGCTTGTGCTGTCACAGACGGTCAGAGTATCAGAGGCGTTTGAGAGCCAGCACCTGCAGCCGCGTGCCTGGGCAGAGGAGGAAGTGCCCCCAGCCCGGCAGGACGCGGAGCAGGGCTGTCACCACAAAAACTGCAGCGAGAGAGCCGCGGGAGAAACTGCAAGGACGCACCAAGGCCAAGGGTGGAGACGGGCTGCGCTGAGGGGAGACACTTCAGTTGAAAGGCAAGAAGGGACAGCAGCCAGCTGAGCTGAGGGTCAGGCGTGGAGCTTGCCACCCCGGAAGGACACAGTTCCTCGGCAGAGAAAAGACTCACCTGTCTCGAAGATCTGAGGATGAGGTGACGACTTGGCGCAAGTTGAAGGAGCTCACAGGCTGGCAAGGAGGAGAAGCCCTGTGGGTGTGGGGCTTTTAGGGTTTCATAAGGGGTTTTAATGACTTTTAGGGCCAGGACAAGCCCCAGAGTGTTTCAAGAAGGGGCTCTGTGGCAAGACCGTGTCTCACAGATTGCTGGTGCCTAAGTGAACAGGGCAGGACAGTGGCTCAGAGACCCCTGGGAAACTGACGCCTTCCACTGGGATGGTCCAGGCTGCGGCTGGAGGCCTGTGCCCGGAGTCTCCCGGAGATGGGCAGGGGTCATGGAGAATCAGGCTTAGAAGGGCACAGAGCAACCAAGGATCCCTCCTGAAGATTTGGAACTTGCAGTCCTCCTGCCTCAGCCTCCCAGAGTTCCAGGGTTACAGGCATGTGCCACAAAGCCCAAGTTCAAGTTATTCTTTAAAAAAACCCATTAATTTAGTAATATGCTCTAAAATTTTCATGTACACTGTCTTTTCGCTGGGGAATCCCCAGAATATTTTAAGTTGTTACTGGATAGGCACAGAGGCCCTGTAGATGTGACTGTCAGGGCCATGGACTCTGCATTTGTGACAGCCAGAAACATGCTCTGGTCCCTCCAAGGAGGGAGGAGGCTGGCCAGTGCCTCGGAGGAGAGGGCAGGGAGCTGCCCAGGTGGTCTGCAGGCCCAAGGCGTACAGTGCGGGGAAGGGCCAGCGTCTCTGTGGACGTGGCCCAGGACCCATTTACCAAGCTGG
Organism: Petromus typicus; assembly: GCA_004026965.1. Classification (NCBI taxonomy): domain Eukaryota; kingdom Metazoa; phylum Chordata; class Mammalia; order Rodentia; family Petromuridae; genus Petromus; species Petromus typicus. The sequence goes on from PVIR01002768.1 coordinate 67,053, forward strand.
TGCCCGAGCAGTGTGCAGCGGGGCTGGGCTCTGTGCAGACGGGCCCACGACTGGCATTCAGCACTGCACCTCTTGTCTTCTCGGCTTCTTAACCTGCGTGCGGGGCTGGAGTCACGCTGCTGTCCCTTCTCCTCTGTACAGCCTGGACGGAGGCCTCTGTTGTGGAGTGACAGCACCTCTGAAGATCTCAACAGCCTCCAGCAGCACCGCACTCATCAGGAGCCCCGCCTGGGTTTCTCTCAGAGTCTGAGTTTCCTGTGTCATCACTTCAGGGGCTGCTCAGTTTCCTGTCAGGCCGCACATCAGACCACCATGTGGCTGTGATGGTTCCCACTGAGTCGGGAGGCAGCAGCTCTACTCTCGTCTCACTCCTGGGGAAAGCTGGGAGGCCTGGGCCATCCGGTCTACCAGCAACCTCCCAAACCTCTGGGCAGTGGATGACCTTGGATTAGTGACTAAACTTAATAGAATGATAAAATAAACATCGCATGCTCACGAGTGCTTATTGTCGTCTTTCTTAATAATAACAGCATTTGTGATGAGAAACTATCACAAACTGTGCAGTTTAAACAGTGTCAGAGCACATTTATGCCATGCCACGGTCCCAAGTCCGCAGTGGTCTTGTCAGGACTGGCTCCTTTCTGGGGATCGGGGCAACTCTTCTTTCTCACCCTGAGCTGTTTGCAGAGGCAGCTGGCACCCTGGGCTGTCTGGACTCACGGCCCTTTGTCTTCAAAGCCCTGGGTCCAGCCTGGCCCTCCTCCTGCGGACACTGTCTGTGTCCACTCTCTTTTCTTCTGGCGCTCTGTGACTTTACCTGGGTGACTCAGGCTTATCTCCCCAGAGCACAAAAATCAGTCCAGTCATGTGATCGAGTCCTCTGGGCCGTGGAAGCTCAGACAGTCACGTAACTGAAGAAATAAAAGAATTAATCTGGAAATTTAAAATACATGACTAATTTAATGTCTTAAAAGAAATCCTGGATAATCAGAGCCAATATAAAGGTCAGATCAAATATTCCACTGTTTACAGACCAGTGGATAGAAAAGCATATCTGCCTAGATTCTGACTTAAAGATACTACGTTTGCCTATGAGGAGGGAGGTTGTAAATCAGCCTAAGCTCCCACCTGTGGTGGTGTCCAAGAATATACCAGAAAAGCCAGACATGCATTTAAGTCGCTCACACCAGTTTTTACATGTCTAGTTATTAAGCTGAAATTAATAATAGCAGCTGTTAGAATCCAGGGATCCCCTCGTAGGCTTTCCTTTCGTCTTTGTGGAGATCAGAGAGGTGGCTGATAAGAATGGAGCGTCAAGTGCGCCCTGTGTGTGGGCTGACGGACCATTTCTGTCTTGGGCTCATTCCCTCAGCCCAGCAGAGGACTACACCCACGGGGAGCCCTGCTTCCTACACGCTGTGGGCAGTGCTCCAGCTGTGCTCCCGGCCCACCAGGAGTCCCTAGAAGCTGAGGGAATGCCAAAGACAGCTTTAGGATACTTTGAGCAGTGATCGTGCAGGTGTTTGTACTCTTGGAAGTGCTTTACCTTTAAGAATAGGGCACAACTTGTTCACCTTTTGCAAAAGGAATAAAAGTAAACACTATTGTTAATGCCATCTTTTTCAATTATATGGTTGTTCACATTTTATTTTACTTTTTGGTAGACCTTTATGTTGGTTCAGCGTAATTGTCAGCTTGATTGCTTGGGTGCCTAAGGCGTTAGCATCGTATACTTCTGCGTGTGCCTGGTGGGTGTGGGGTGCGACTTGAGGTCTGTGTCAGGCCCTGGCCCATCCTCTGTGGTGCTGTTTGCCTGCTGTGCTTCCCGAGCACCGTGAGCTAAGCCGCTTTGTTCCCTCACACCTTCCACCAGGACGTTTCTGTCCTGAGCACAGATTGAATGCCTGAAACCTCTAGCCCAGTAAACTCCTCCTCCTTTAACTAGTGGGTGTCACAGATAGGGTCACAGCAAAGAAAAGCTGAGACAAACTGGATACAGCAGAGACTGTGGGAACTTATCATTTTCCTTGGGAACCATAAGTCCAAGGGCAGCTTGTACTGTTTTTTGTAGCACTTTTCCGTAAGACTTTAAAATGGTTTCTCTGGGTCTTAAGAAGTCGAAGCATTTGAATGCTGGAAAATGACTGTGATAGAAAAAGATGCACAAATGGTCACTGCAAAGTGTGTGTGATGGAATGTAGGATTTGAATCTTATTATATATGTAAGTATCAAAGTGAAATTATTTAGCATATTTAGTATGTGAACACTGTCCATATAGAACAACAAGGATTTCATGAGCTATGGGAAGGATATAGTTAAATGTGACTGCATTAACTATGCCACGAGGGGTAAAGGCATTTCGAATGACCTGGCTTTAGAACTTGAAAATCCCTGAGAGCGGAGAGTGGTTGTCCCTCGAGGGACTTTATTTTCCTCGGGTGTGTTTCTCCCAGACCCCAGGCCGGCGCTGGCTGCCCTGTGCACAGGGTACTGAATACAGCGACCCCAGCACTCCGCAGCGTGTCTCCAGTGAGGCTTTGGGAGTCGCTGGGGAGTCCGGGAGCCCCTCCACACTCCTGGTCTGTGTCTGTATCTTTTGCCTGATGTGAGCAGTGGGTGTTCATGTCTTCTCCCTGTGATGGCGGGGTGGCCGGGGACCAGGCATCCACAGGACGCCTCTCACTTTGACTCGTGCGTGGTCGCCTCCCCGTATCCTCTCCTGCCCTTCCCATGGGTGTGTCCACATTCTGACCTCATCTATTATAAGGACACTATTATGCTGGGTTAGGGCCCCATAGCACTTACCACCTCTGAACAGCACACCCTGCGGGCCTGGGCTTAGGTTGTGTGCACAGGAATCGTGACATGGACACCGGTCAGCCCATTAATGTTTATTTGCATGGTGTCTACAGACATGACTTTGTGTAAATACTAAAGAACTTTGTGATCTTTAAGAGACTGAGATCGGTTTAAATCCACAGTCAGAGGAAAACATCACTGCTCCTGTGCTGTGCTTCTGCAGCCACCTTTACACCAAAGCAGAGCCCAGCCGGGCCTGCAGGTCTTGCCCTGGCTTGCTGTGGGGTTTCCCGGGGAGTCTCGGGACCGATTCTGAGGGCCCTGGGCAGTGACGTCAGAACTTCTGGGCTATAAGTGTGGACATCCTGTTTTTTAAAGTGCCCCTGCAGCCTTCATGCACAAGGCTCTTGAGACCCAGCACTCTGCAGAGCCCCGTGCTGCTACCACACCAGCCACATGTAGAGGAACTTGTGTCTCTGAGACTTGGGAGGACCTGGACGAAGCACAGAGGTGGTTAAACAGCAAGGAATAATGAAAGAAGCTGGTAAAGGCACAGTCACATCTCAGTGCAGCCGAGTCCATTTCCTTGTGGGATTAATCAGCTAGAAGATCGTTATCCATGGCTGGAGGACACAAATATTTATCACTGTGATTACGCCTACAGAGCAGCATACCCTTTTTCTTGGAGACTCGAGAACACCCACGTACTTTGAGTCACCTAGTGGGTCCCCATGCTCTCTGAAACCAGGCTGTGGCTGTTTGCCTTTGTTGCCATAGCGCCCAGCAAAATTCTGCGCACAGGATGCTTTCAGTGAGTGTGAGAGCAGATGAAGAGGTGTAGAAGGGCGTGTGAGGGTGGAACTCTGGTCCAAAGTGCAGCCTGGACTCCCGGTCAGGGCTAGAGGTCTCACACCACCCTTTCCTAGGGCAGGTGCCAAATGTGTTTCGGAAACAGGTGGACTGCAGAGCGGGCCAGTGAGCCACAGACATTGTCCTGGGCTGTGGGTGCAGGAAGTCAAGAAGTTAGGCTACCATGGAGCTGGTGGGTCTAGGGGTGTCTGGGGTTGTGGCGTCACGGCTGAGGTTGGAAGAGTTTGCTTCCTGTCCAGCTGACCTGGCAAAGTGATCCCCTCTAAGGGCACCTCTATGCTGGGCCTGCTGTCCACCCATGGGTGAAGGAGCCCAGGGTTACACCCTCTCTAGGTGACATGGTGCTCAGTGTTCTGTGATGGTAGGCTTGGGAGCAGTTTGGATTTGAAGTTCAGGTTTAGGGAGGCTCAGATAGCAGAGTCTGTTCCCACGTCTGAGAACGCCACCCTCCAAAGTAGTCCCGGTCCCGAGAGATTCGGATCAGCGTTCCCAGCTGGCCTTGCTCCTCATGACACCCAGCTTCACTTCTGTCCCTCCCTTCCACACCGACGGAAGGTCCAGAGCTCTGGCTTCCTCAGTCACCACATACCCCGCCGCTGTCCTCCGTTTGAGGTGTGTCCCGCAGTTGAGGTGCTGAGGCCCGGTTCCTCTGGAGCCTGCAGAAACACTGTCTTCGTCTCAGACTTCTGGTCTGTGACCTGCTGAGTCTGACTTTTCTTTGTGCCTCCTGCGGCTTTTCAGAGGATTTTGCCTTGTTTTGTTTTTCGGGTGCTGGGGCAGGAGTCCTGGCCTAAGAGATAGGCAGGCGCTTTCCTCCAAGCCACACCCCAGAGTGGACCCTCTGAGTGACGCCAACAGTCCCGACCCTGGGGCTTCCCAGGTGTCAGACTCGTGGAGCTGCACGCAGAGGTCCGGGCAGGTTCACCTTGTCTGGTCCGAAGGGAGCATTAATGTGGAGCAAATATAGCCAGAGGGAAGACAGAGTATCACTTTTTGGAATAAATAAGTCTTTTGGACTAGAGTCATTCCTTTTCAAGGACATGTTTTAGGTGGCTGTGCACATCTCCATCTTCTGAGTAATAAAAGTCCCAGTGTAGAGATGAGGAATGTGATTAAAAGAAAGATGCTTTAACAGAGGAGGATTTTTCACTCTGGAAATATGCGTGAGAGTCACACAGCAATGCTGGAAAAGAGCACAAATGAACACTTGTGCACCGGGGAAGAGGGAGAGAGTTTGCTCCCTTTTCTGCTGTACTCAGAGCTCTGCTTCGCTGGCTCCTCTGTCCCCCTGGAGGGAGAGCCGGGTTCCCTGGGCCCAGTGCACAGGGCCTGCTAGCCAGTGTCTCCTGGGGCCTGGCTGACACTCATTTCCTCGTCGTGTGCTTTCTGCTAAGCCACCTTTAGGGCAGGTAGCACTCATACCAGAGTGGGCAGCTCTAATCCTGGCATCGCACCATGAGTCAGGCCCAACATCACATCCTTGATTCAGCTTCTTATACCTTAGAGCCAGTCACCTCCAAAAGCCTCACTTATGACTGTGAGGCTCTGAGGGTAATCTAGATACAAGCTGTAACAAAAGGAGAGAAGCTAGAAAGTAGTAACAGAAGGAGAAGTGAGAAATTCATAAATACATGGAAGTTATACAAGATATCCTCTAATAACTAGTGGGCCAAAGAGTGAATCATAAGGAAACTGAAGGCAGAGGAGGCACAGTCCACCCATGCTGAACTGATGCAGGAGAGCAGCGTCCAGAGCGAGGGGAAAGCTGTGCGTAACTGCGGTGAAGCCAGGCGCCCTCAGACCAGTCACCTAGCATTACGCCATGCAGAGCTGGAGAAAGACAGACAAAGCGAACACAGACCTGGCCGAAGAAAGGAGGTAATAAAAGTCAGATGTAAGATACACGGAATAAAGGGTGGGAAAATGAGAACCAACAAAATTGAAAATTGGTCTTCTAAAAAGTTCGACCAAATTGACAAACCTTTCACCAGATGGTGTCAGAGATCAGTGCTTCTCTAAACAGTCTACAAGTGCAATAGTATAACTATTAAAATTTATGGGGTTTTTTTGCATGCTACAAAGCTGATCTTCAACTTCTTATGAAAATATAAAGGGATCCCAAAGAGCAAATATAGTTCTGAAAGAGAAGAACAAGGCTGTAGGAAACACCTTTCCTTCCTCTAAAACTTACTACAAAGCTTCATGTTTTGGCCAGCCTTTCCAGTGCTTGGAGAAGCGCTTGACACCCATAGCGCACAGGAGGTGAGATCTGATCTGGCTCATGGTTTCAGGGATTGAGTCCATGGTCAGCTGCTCCCAGGCAGAAACTTCGTGGTGGATGCAGGCAGAGCAGCACTAGTTAGTTCATGGTGGTGGGAAGCACCACAGGCAGCATCTCCAGAGAGGACAGGCAGGAGTGAGAGATGGACCCAAAGCTTGTCCTTCTGTGACCCACCCAGATGCACTCAGAAGTTGGCTTTACTAGTTGAGCAGACCACTGTCCAGCCCAACAAGGTGACAGACAGTCCAGCTTAGTATATCATTCCACAATAATCAAAACACTATCACATGCCACAAAGACAGATAGCACAATAAAACAGACTTTTCTTTTCTGGAGAAAATATGCGTGTAGTCAACACGCACATTAGAAAATGTACAACATAATTAGTTATTAGGAAAATACAAACCAAAACTACGATGGGATACTACTTCACATTCAGTAGGATGACAATACTGCTGAAAATAAAAGCTTTAAAAAACAGTTAACAAATCTTGACAGAGATGTAGAGAAACCAGAACCTTGTATATGGCTGGTAAGAATGCAAAGTGGTACCTACAGAAACAGACGGTTCAGCAGCTCTTTGGAAAGCTAACTGTACTATTACTACACGGTACAGCGGTTCCTGTCCCAGCTAGCTACATAAAATAGCCACAGACAGGTTCTCAGACACATGCCTGTGTGGATCTGTAGCAGCACTACTGACAGGAGCTGGAAGGACTGAGGGTCCATCCAAGGTGATATAGAAATGAATTTTCATGCATGCAGTGGGCAGAGGGAAAGACTGTCAGTGCTACAGCTGCCACATGGGCACACCTTGAGAATGTTACACTAAGTGAAGGAATCAAGTCACAAAAGGCCACATACTGTGCAAAAACATTTATGTGGACCAACCATAGAGGTAGGAAGCTGCCTTTTGGCTACCAGGGAGGGAATGGGAGAGCAACTGGGCAATAAATGCTTTTGGAGGATGACAATGTTTTGGAAATTGATAGAGGTAACAGTTGCACAGCATTGTGAGTGGACCAAATGCTGGTGGTTTTTTATGTGAGGTTCACATCTATCTATCTATCTATCTATCTATCTATCATCTGTCATCACCGTCATCATCATCATCATCATCTCTGTTTATCTATCTCTACCTATGCGATACTTGAATCTACTTGTTTATAGCATTAATCAAATATTTAACTGATCCCAAGAAAATGTCTGTTTGTGTGTTAATACTGAGTTCATACTAGTGAAAACAGTAAAGCCTACAGTGCCATTGAAGATATCATTTCCCTTTGACTTTGGCATTCTTTTATGTTATATGTTTGATTGTTTTTGACTAATAATACAGACAGTGAATTTCAGAACAAAAACCCATGAGGAAATTTGGTTCTTTTTCTTCACACTTACGGTATTTTGGACCTTCCAGTTTCTTTGTGACTGTAGACTCAAGTTCCGCTTGAGGCTTGGGGATTCCCCTGCCTTCCAGTTCAGCAAACACCCAAGTAACCATCCTGTGCTCAGGGCCAGCAGCCGGTGGACAGCCCCGCATGTGGTTCCTGGGACCACCCAGGGCAGAGGTTACACACCACCAACATGAGGCAGGGGATGCTGGGTGTTCCCATGATGCCCTGTGCCTGATGAGAAGAGGTGGCACTGAGTGGAAAGGGACCTCCCTGTGCTGCTGAGAAATAATCTCCTTCAGGAGAGTTTGTTGAAATGTGAACCTAAGAGATAATTGTTCAGAGTAGCTCAGATTGTAAGTGAACTTCTCAGAGTTTTCTCTTTGACTCCAGATTAGGAATTAAATCATTCAGATTACATGTTACAGATTTTTAAAATCAATATGGCAGGATCTTATGTTGGGGTGTAAGGTAACTTCTGGTTGGATCTTAAGGTCTGTATGTACATGTGTATTTGAATATAATATATTTATAATATGTAGGTATTGTTGTGCAAATGTAGACATTTGTAAGCAAACGCGCAGATCACGTGTAATCACTGTAAGTATTTGTCATGCAAGCACTTTTTCTTTGATTTTCTGTTTGGGGTCCCCTGCCGGGCTGTCTGATCAGCCTGCGGCAGATGCAGGACCACCTTCCTGGTCACCTGGCCCGGCCTGGCTGAAGACAGTGGAGCAGCTGCTGTCAGCCCAGGCCCAGGCTGGGCGTGCTTCGTTTCTCGGGGTCGCTTGTGCCCACCTGGCCTCTTCCCTGTTCCTGGCCTCCATACATGAGATGCTCACTGTGCCTCGCGCACACTTTCGATGAGCACACCGGTATATGTAAACACGCACCGCATTGTTTTACCGTGCTATGCTCTCGACTGAGCACTGTGCCAAGTGCCGCATTTATTTGCTGCTATCTAATGTAACTGTTCAAGTCCAGGCACGTCTGCTGTTCTGTTGTTAGAGGCAGGCAACTGTCACCTGTTCTGGAGAGGCAGGCTTGCCGCCTCTGACCCTTTGCCAACAGGTGCTCCTGGGTCCCCAGTTTCTGCTCTGTGCACCGTGATGTGCAAGGCGCTGTCCACCACTACGTGGACCACTCCGTGTACCGCCTCTGGAGCGCAGAGCTCGGTGTGCACTCAGTCAGAGGATCAGGAATACCTGCCACTTGTTTGTATGTCTTCAGAAAAATCTCTGTTCGGACCCTTTGCCCTTTGCAAAATGTGATTATTTTGTCTTAGTGCCGTGCAGTCCCTTTGGTTCCATATGTATTTTGTGGACTTGCCCATTGTCAGCTACACAGTTTGCAGATATCTTCCCCCATCCCATTGGTAGCCTTTTCGGTCTGCTGCTTGCTCCCTCCACAGAAGCTCCAGGGTCCAGGAGCTTTTCGCCATGCTTTCTTCAGGACCTTCTGTGGTTTCAGGTCTGTAATCCCCTCGGAGTTGATTTCTGCAGCTGCAGAAGATAAAGGGCCAACTTCATTCCTTTGTGCCAAGCCGGCTTGTCTCCCAGCACCCCTGAGGAAGTGCTTTTCCTCCCCTGGTGTTCCTGGAGCCCTCGCACACTAGCTGAGGGTGTTACGCAGGCTCATTTCCAGCTGTCTGTCAGGTCTGTGGCTCTGTCTGAGCACAGGTGTGCACTTATGCCATGGGGGAACTCTTTCATTACTACAGGTTTGTCATGTGATTCGAAATGAGGAAGAAATGTATGCATTTAGGTTTGTTCTTGTTCAAGGTGTGTTAGCTGCTTGGAACCCTGCTGGCTCCAGGTCAGTTTAGAATCGTTACTTTTTTCTCTTTCTGTGACGAGTGCCATTAGAATCTTGATAGGGACTGTGTTGAATCTGTAGATTATTGTTAATAGTATAGACATTTAAATATTAATTCAGCTGAGACTGGTGGCTCATACCTGTAATCCTAGCATTCTGGGATGCTAAGGCAAGAGGATCTCAAGTGTGAATTCAGACGGGAAATTTAGCAGTGTTGTGTATCAAAATGAAAATTTTTTTAAAAGGCTTAGCATGTTAATGTGAGAGCTGTGAGTTAGGCGGCCAGCGCCTCCCATCGCGTCTCCCAGGCTGTGAGCGAGGCGCTGTCCCTGCCCATCTGTACCTCCTGTACTTTCTTTAGTCATGGTTCATCGTCCTCAATGCGCACATCTTTCACATTACTTAAATTTATGTCTCAATATCGCCTTTTAAATATTTAGTAAAAGGAGTTTTTTCTTTATTTTTTTCCAAGTTGTTGGTTGTCAGTATACAAACGATTGACTTTAAATGATGATTTTAGTTGATGATGACACTTACTTACTAGTTTTAAGTTTTCTGGGGGAATCTTGCAAAACGTTTATCACATTTGTCGATCTTTTCAAAATACTAACTCTCAGTTCAGTGATCTTTTCTATTGTTTTCTGGTTCCTATTGACCTCTGCCCTTCTAAACTCTGATGTCACTGGGCTTACATAGTTCTTATTTTCCTAGTTCTAGCTTGCTTACTTGAGATCTTTGTTTTTCCTAGTCACCTTTTGGTGTAAACTCCCTTCTTAGAACTGCCTCTGTTGCTTTGCATAGGTGTTGAGTTTGTTGCATTTCTGTTTCATTTGTCTCCAGGAATACACGCTGATCTGGGTGGTGCTGGAGACCCATCCCAGAGCCTCCCCAATGCTAAGCAGAGGGTCTACCACGGAGCTTCAGCCCAGACTTCCAGAAAGTTTTTTATTTCTCTTAGGATCTCTTCTTCCATCCATATTTTTGTTTAGGCAGATGCTGAATAACTTCCCATTATTTTCAGTTGCCCAGATTTTTTCCTGTTAGTAATTTTCAGTTTCAGGTCAGTAAAGATTCTTAATATGGGAAGACATTAGATTTGTTCAGTGTTCTTTTGTAGCCTAATCTGTGGTCTATCCTGGAGAATATTCTCTATGTGCTTAGGAAGAGTATGTGTCCTACTTCAATGGGGTAGAATGTTCTCTATATCTGTTGGTGTATGGTATAGTTAAAATAAAACTATTTATGGATTTTCTGTCTGTATGCTCTAGTTGTTGACGAAAACAGAATACTCAGGTCTCTTGTCCTGTTATCTATTTCTACTTTCAATTCTCTTAATATTGGCTTTTTCGGGTTCTGATATTGTATGCATAATATGTACACAAATTTATTGTGTGCTCTTGAAGAACTATTTTATATTCATACAGTTCCTGTCTCTTGTGAGTTTTGACCCCAAAGCTATTTTGTTTGATATAAGAACAGATGTCTCCACCCTCTTTTGGTTCCCATTTTCATGGAATGTCTTCTCTAGTCCTTTCTTTTCGGACTATGTATGTCCTCAGGATGAATTTCTTATAGGCAGTATACCATTGGACCTTGTTTTTTAATCCATTCAATCACCCATATCTTTTGATGACAGAATTTAATCCATGTAAGATAAACATTGACATGTAGACTGTTGCCATTTCATTAATTATTTTCTGATTTTTTTGTAGTTTCTCTTTTATTTTGTTCCTCTGTGTGCCTTCCTTGGCAATTAAATATCTTTGTGGTGATATATTTTGATCCTTTATCTTTTGTGCATTTACTTTACATTTTAGCTTTGTGATTATTATGACGCTTACATAAATCACTTTACTTTTTAAAGTATCTGTTTTAAGTTGGTAGCAACTTTTTTTCATCACATACAGAAACTGTCCTTGTACTATTACCCTCATCTCATGCTACTGACACCACAGTTCACATCATTATAAATTTGCACTCATGCACTGTGATGGTCATCATTTTCCCTACTTTGAGGTTCTACTATTTATGTCAGATTTCACTGTGAGTGATACACCTCCCTTCCAGTGTTAAGTGTATTCTGAATTTGACCCCATACTTTCTTTTTCCCAAGTTGTACACATCCCTGCCTTTGCACGCTATGGATTAGTGTATTGATTTAATTCAGAAGAGCTCAGTGTAACATTTTTTGTGAAGCTGGCTCTGTGATGCTAACTTCCTGTAGCCCCTGCTATCTGGGAGAACCTCGTCTGATTAACAGCTTGTGCGATTCCCATCCTGTCCCTCTTAATTTGTAGGATCAACGTTGACATGTATTAAGTTAATATAAGTAAATTAGATTGTTTCTGAGGAGTACATGTCATTCTATTTCTTTTTCTTTCTTTTTTTTATATAAGGAATCTTTGGAGTTCTATTTTGTTATTTTTTTTTTTAACATGTGGTAGTATACAGTGCCTTAATATCTGTTAGATCATATCAGCCTCATTCATTTTTGGCCCTATTTTTCAGTATTTCAAAATTAAATAGATATGCGTAGAGTTTTTTTCTTAAGCATATTTTAAAGATAAGTTGAGAATCTCAAAACAACTTTTCATATGTGTTTTAAAATGTGTTTGTTGAAAGTTAAAAAATTTCTTTAGGTATTTCATTTGAAATTGTGTTGAATTTATAGACTAAATTGGGAAAAATTGACCTCTTTATCATAACTCATTCATGAATAGAACATATCTCTTCTTTTTTTGTATCTTACTTGTTTTTCTTTCTTTCTTTCTTTTTTTTTTTTTGAGACAGGGTCTGGCTTTGTAGGAACAAAATAAAAGAGAAACTACAAAAAGCCAGTTCAGGCTGGCCCTGAGCTCAGCCTCAAACTCACATCACAGCAGTCCTCCTGCCTCTGCCTCCCGAGTGCTGGGATTACAGGCGTGAGCCACCACGCCCGGCACTGTGGTATGTGGTACTGATTGCTGCTGGGGTGAGTCTCCACGCCCAATATAGCACGTGGTTACTGGGGATCGAACCTGGGTCCTTGAGCTTGCAAGACAGGCGCCGGAACCACTGAACTAACTCCCCAGCCCCTCTTAGTTGTTTTTCTATTTTAACCATAAAGTCTTTAATATTCTCGAAATCTTTAAATATTTTTCTTAGTCAGAGGGCAACCAGAGCAGCAGTACAAGATGAGACTTGTCTATATGAATTGTATGTTTCTCTTGCACATGGATAAGTTTTCAAGCAGTTGGTTTACAAACTGCCCCTGAGAACTGGCAGAGGAATCTGTGCTCCTCAGGGGTGGGCACGGGAAGGAGAAGGACCCAGCAAGTGCAGTGAGGCTCCGAGTTCTGTGTCCTCTTGTTCTCGTGCTCTCTGTCTCCTCCATCTGATTTGGGGGCCTGCTGCCTGATTGATTCAGTCTGCAGAGGTGATGGAGGGCATCCCCCGGGGAAAGATTGCCTGGTTATAGACTTAAGTGGCATCTTTATCTCATAGGAGCACTGAGATTTATGTCTCATTAAATATCTTTTGGTGCCGAGCCACACTGACACAAGCAACACTGTCACAATCCAGTTTTGATTGCTAATGAAGTTGTATCTTATTTTCTACTTCATTATTACTAATGTAGAGCAGGTATATTGATTTTCATAAGATAACGTTGATGTGAATCACTTCCTAAAGTCTTACATTAGTTCTAGTATTGGTTTGTTCATTTTGGCATTCTGTTTTGATAATAATGTCATCTGAAAATAATTCCACTTGATCATATTATCTGCAAATAAAGCTACCTGTGAAGACTTCATTTTACAAAAAATTTTATGGCATTGGTCAGTACACCTATAGATATGTTAATTTGTGGTCATTATATTGAATATCTTGATTCTTTGACATGGTGGAACTATGTATAAAACCCCAACATAAAGGGGACACTTGCTTTAGGTGTGATATAAAATCCTGTGTGGACATTTCCTTCTGCTCCTCATTTTTCTCGATTGCTTTTATAAATTATAAACACATGCTGAAATTTAGGAAATTTTTTTCTGTATCCATTGAGAAAATCATGATATGAACCCACTAGTGTATGAATTTCATTTTTATATTTGTTAATGTAAAAATACACTTGGTTTTTTGCAATAAAGTCTAGCTGATTATGATGTGCTATGCTACCCAACTGGGTAGCAAATTTTAAAAATAATCGAGGTCTATGTTGGTAAGTAAAATTGGCTTCTACCATAGTTTTCTTTAGTAGCTTTATATAATTTTGAAATTAAATCCATCCTAATTTAATAAAATGTTATAGGCTGCTCTCCTTCTTCATACAACTCCTTTTATATGAGTGGTTTATCTGTTTCTGCAAAGTTGGCAGCCTTTACCTATAAAATGTCCTAGGCCAGGTCCTTTTGTGTTTCCACTGTAACGTGTTGTATGGTAAACAGGAATATGTCTTTCCTTTACAGTGAATTTTTGATGAATGTAAAGCCAATTACGTAATGCTACTCAGAAACTAGTAGGGCTGTTAGCTGTAGAGAATAACAGAGGTGTAGCTGTAGACTGGTACTCAGAGTAGAATTATTACCTTGCCTCTGTGCAGAAAGCTTAGACAGAGGCCAGCAGAAGTGCCATGCTCGGGGTAGGATGCACGTCTGCTCTTGGGTCTCCTCCAGTCTCTGCTCTCTGTCCCCAGGACACACGGGCCGGCTGCTGAAGTCCCTGTGCGTCATGAGCCTCTCCTTCCTGCTGCTGCACATCATCTTCCACATCACACTGGCGAGCCTTGAGGCCCAGCACCACATCGCGCCCGGCTACAACTGTGAGTGTTCACGGTTGTTTTTCATGTCTCTTGTGTGTCTGAGAAAGCCGTGGTCGAGTCATCGCCTGCCTAGAAATGTATGCATTCAGGGGTAAGAAAATGCATGGTCATTTGCATTCCAGGATAGTATTGTTACCTGCAGAAGCTTTGCCATGGACAAGAGGTCACACAGTGAACGCCAGGTAGGTTAGACACTGTGTTGTCGTCTGTACGTGGGATTGTCATTAGGGTTCACCTAAAAATCGAGATTTACACACAGCTCTTGGAAAAGATGGGGGGGACTTTTATTAGAGGTAGTAGAAAAGATGTATATAGTTTCTAACATGACAAATATTAGTGCAAAGGTAGAATAACTTCATGTGAATTGCATGTATGATGATGACACCAGAGCCCTATCACCATAATATAAGATTTCTTATGTTTTCGTGGGAAAATGTCACAATGCAGATTATTTTCCAAACGGGGAGTTATTTCTTGGTATTCATAGAAAAGTCTCATGCCTTATGGCCATTATGTATTTAATTTATGGTCTGAGAAAGTCCATATACTGGTGTTTTGTCTAGATGTTATCTTTCCAAAATAAACCATACTTGTGTTTTTGTAGGATATGTGATTGTCACTCAGGCTGGGACAACATTTCATGCGTGTAGAACACAGTCCTTGTGTTTTGAGTTAAACCTAAAAAACCCTGGGATGTGTGAGCTGGGCTGTAATAACAGCTGTAACTTGTCCGTTTTTCTTTGAAGAACTCATTTGTGGGCTTGAAATTTCCTGAACTTTCCTGAGCTCCAGACAAGAAATGTGGAGTAAACACAGCCTTCCCTCTAAAGCAGAGAGCAGGAAACTCCCCTCCGCTCAGAGCACTAACCGAGTGCGGGCGGGGATTCGTAGTGGAACTGGTGCCCTCACGGCTCCCAGACCTGTGCAGACTTGGCGCGACACTCCCTTCCCTTGTTTTCTTCACTTCCAGGTTCCTTTGCTGACAATGCCTACCAAAATGACATTTTATTGGAGGAAATTTAAGTATGCTTGTTACTTTTAAAATTAATACATTATTCACACACTACAAAATTCACCCATTTAAAATATACAGTTCAGTGGTTTTTAATTCAAAAGATAGTATAATCCCCAGAACACGAGTTTCAGAACCAGTTTTCGCCCTTGAAGAAGCCCCATGTCTGACACTAGTTCTTCCCCTCTCCTTCCCAGCCACCTCCTGGCGACCGCTTAGCGACTTTCGTCTCTGTCAGATTTACCAGTTGGCCCTTTTGGGGATTACCCAGGAATGGAGTTATGAGACACACAGCCTTGGAGTTTGGGTGACTCGGTGTAGCCTGATACACCCAAGTCCTGCTGCAGAGGGCCTAGGCTTGTGCTTGAATCCTTGCTATGGAGGAGTATATTGCGGTTACAATGTGGTTCCATGTTTGATAAAGCCAGAATGTCATCTCATTACTATGTTTTTCAGAAACACAACATTTAAGTACTAGCACTTCAGTTGTGTATAGTAATTAAAGGAGTTTCTGTTTGGCCAGGTTCACACTGCCTTGGTGCAGGAGAGGCGAGCAGCACAGCTTTATGTAATTCCTGCCATTTGGCTGTTCCTCAGGCAGGTGGCTCAGAACAGGACAGATTTTATAACCATAAGTACAATCCGAGTAAAAGATGTTTTCAAGAATATTGAGTTTGGGGCTTGGTGGTTCTGGTGCCTGTCTTACAAGTGCAAGGGCCTGGGTTCAATCCCCGGTGTAACCTCCATAACCAGGGAGACTCATGCCCAGCAGCAATCAGTACCACATACCACATATCACAGTGCCAGGCGTGGTGGCTCATGCCTGTAATCCCAGAACACAGGAGGCAGAGGCAGGAGGATTGCTGTGATGTTAGTTTGAGGCTGAGCTCAGGGCCAGCCTGAACTACAAAGCAAGAATCTGTCTCAAAAAAAAAAAAAAAGAATATTGAGTTCTCCATCACTAGAAGTATGATACTAGAAGTAGATATATTAAAACTTAGCAGATTTTAAAAATTGAGTTTGTGTGTGTTCGTCTTGTTTCTTTCTGCAAATCCTTTCCAGTTGCTGAGTGGTGTGGAGAATCTGGCAGTGAGCTTCGCGATAGCTTCTGACTCACAGAGCCCTGGAATTTCTGTTTGTATCCACAGTGAGATCTTTTCCAAAATTCTACACAGATCAAAATAAGGATGCAATACAAAATGCTGAACAGCATCCCTCCCTCTGAACATGGCAGTCCATCCGCATGTTCTCTTTTCCGAGGTGTGAGCGGACACACCTGGACACACCTGGACACACCCCTCTGGCCTCTCCTTGGCCCCTCCACCCACTTCACCCTTCCACCTCCACCTCACCCTTCAGGTGAAGTCAGTGCTGCGACATGTCTGTGTCTCCCAGGAGTGCAAGGAGAGGCCACCCCAGGGACAGACAGGGCGGCCCCTGAACTCCTCAGGAATTCCTGGCCCACCCAGGCCTGTGGTGTCAGATCTGCTCTTCTGAAGCTTTCTTCCTAAATATTTGGGCTTCTTGAGAGAGGGGTTTGCTGTGTCTTGTCAGAGATCTTTGTATTCATGCCCAAGTGTGGTCTACAGTCGTCCTTCCTGCAGGGGTACCTGAGCCAGTCGCAGCCTAAGGAGACACTGGCCCCTCCCTCGGCTCACTGTCCTTGGAGAAAAGCCATCTTCCGTGCACAGAGAGCCCCCCAAAGGAAGTCGAAGCAGTAAACTTGATTCCCACAGGTGGATTCCAACTCAAATCCTATTTCTAGTAAAGTTAAAGGTCCAGATGGAAGTTCCAGTATTTTTGATGGCATAACCAGTAGACAAGAGGATGTGTTAGAAGGTGGAGTTAAAAGCAAGTTGAGTTCTTTACTTACTCAAAGCTGAGTTTCAGACATTGTGAGTTTCCTCTGAAAACAGTAGTGTGCACACAGCAGCATCAGCCCCTCAGGTGCTGCAGGTTATGCTGGGTGCAGTTGCATGTGTGCATTAATATTAAGACATTCCTGGAAAAGCATAAAGGGAAGAGAAACAAACTCCAGAGCCTGGCGGGCTGGCTCAGTGGCCAAACTGACAGACTAGGTTTTCAGCCTCTAGCATTTTTTAATGATCAAATTATATAAACTCCAGAAATACTGTTAGTGTGGGTAATGGAAATACCAGCTTTCAGTTGAGGCCTGCGTTCACTTTGCTGATGTTATTGTTTCTCCAGCAGCTGGAGTTATGGTTACACCGTCGGAGTTGCAAACACAAACTCAGTTGTTTTGATATCCTAATTTTGAAGCTTGGCCTTCTTTGGCATTTGTAAATAGAAAGTGGCAAATTTTCAAATTAAAAGGTAAACACTATCTTGGTCCTTGGGGTTGTAAATTTTGAATGTTGTTCTGTGTTGAAAATATTGGTAAATGAAAATAAAATAACCCAGGCTGGTCTGTTTCTCATTGCAGAGGAGTGGAATTCAAATTCAAGGTCACCAAGCACTCGTGTGTGTTTAATTTCTTTTCCCAGTGATCTCTTCCCCTATTTAAGATTTGTATCGTCAGTGCCATTGTTAGGAAAGCTCTTGCATCTTGCAGGAATCAGCGACTTGTGCTTGGTGACAACAGTAGCATTTGTAAATATAGAGTCTTTGTGGGTTCTTGTCCCCTCGAGTCCCATGAATATTAACTGGCAGTAGTAAAGATTTTTTAAACCCTATTTAGTGCGTGCCTGGCTGGCAGTTTGTTAAAGGTGCGATTGTGTAGGACTGAAACCTGACACCACCCCGTTTTCTTTCCAAAGCGGGGTGGGGGGGGTGGGGGGGGTCTTAGAGTGGGTGCTCTAGTCCGAGATGCAGAGGAGGCATTTTGCTCAAATGTGTTGTGCTACTAACGCAAATATTTTCATTCCATCAAAATTATGCTACTTAAATAAATTCTGGGCCAGTTTCAATTCTGTCATGACAGGGCACATAGAAGGAGATTGTCTCACCCCTCAGCCTATGGCAAGCAGACACTATCCTTAGCAATGTGGGTGCTTGTGTGACACCAATGCAGGGTGTCGACCGAAAGCAATCAGGGGCTCAGAGTTGCACAAGAGAGTTTTCTGGTAGTGACTGCCACATACAGTGGCTGCACACAGGGCTTCGACTTAGGTAGGACCGCAAGATCACGTGACTCCTCTGCCACTCTTGGTCCAGCCGTGCTCGGCTCTTCTTAAAGGTGTCTAGGTGCCTGGTCCATTCTCTACCTGGATCTGCATGCAGGACACAGCAGAGCCGGCTGTCCAGCTGAGGACGGAGGTGCTGCCTGGCCCACTTGGGCCCGTCCGCGGGCCCCTTCTCACGCAGCCATGTGGAGCTGCTCTGACTCCGGCCCTGCATTCCTCACCGGTGTGGTGTTAGGGGCTGTTCCTGCTGCTGCTCCAGATGATGCTCTTCTCAGAGCCCTGGTGTGAGATTTTCCGGTGCTCTGTCTTCCATCCTCTCCCTGGCTAATCTCCTCCACTGGACTCGGTGGCCCCACATGTGAGCTCTCGGGTGCTTTGTGGGGACTGCTGGGGTCAGTGTTTCTTTGCACTGAGGGCCACAGACTCAGCAGTGCTGGTTCCTAACCTCCTTCCACTCTCAGAGCATGAGGCCCCATGTGACACGTCCACGCAAGGCAAACATGGGCCTATGGGGCGATGCCGGGCAGATAGTGGCCTTTGCGTCCCGGGCAGGGGCCGTGAGCATAACCACTGCAACATTGCTGGTGACACTGTACTGTGCTCACTGGTGACTGTCTCGGCCCCAGGGCCAGGGAGAGGTAGGTCTGTGAGGTAGAAGGGGCCCCATAGCTTCAGGAAATGCCAGGGAGCAGAGCTGACAGGTATGTGGGGTGTGTGTGCATGTGAGGGACTCCCACCTGTGGGCTGAAGGACTAGGGTTCAGATCCCCTTCCATGCTGCCCAGCCTGACATGGGCAACCACAGCTCCTCAATACAACATGAGAACCAGGGTGCGGCTCCTCCTTCTCTGTCTGTGCAAGGGGGATCCCAGCCCGGCCCCCACGAGGGAGGTCCAGACCGAGGGCCGCATGGCCCTCGGCCCTGGCTCCGGCAGACAGTACCTTCACCTCTGTGCCCCTGGCCAGCAGTCCTGTAGCCCAGTGGGGAGGCAGCTCCTGTCCCAGATGCATGGAGGCCAGCAGCCTGCATGGAGGCCGTGCAGAAAGCCGTCTCACCCATTCCTGAGCTGCAGCCAGTGTCCTGCAGCAAGGACCATGAACAGTGCTGACGCCAGAGCCAGGTGCCGGCAGAGCTGAGGGGCCACGGAGGGCAGTGGTCCCAGATGGAAACTCGGGCCAGGGCCACATGGAGCAGGGGCAGACTTGGCAAGGGCCGGCACACAGCAGTTTGCAAGGAGAGGATCTCTGTGCGTTGTAAGGAACATGTTGATGAGCATGTTCATCCTATCTTGTGTCTGAGTCAAGTTAGGCCCATAGGTGACCCAGCGCCACGCCCCTTGTGCCTCAGGTTACTCCACTTCGAAGGGAAGGTGACAGTCAGCATCACATTGGCCGAGAAGCTGATGGGACCCCGTGGCACATACCCAGGAAGTGTGAGCTGGTGGGTGTGCTTCTCATCTGAAGTCACACACCAACCAGAGGGCCAGAGTCAGGCGCAGCTGTGAGGCGGTGCCCAGCTCAGCACGGAGGTCTTCAGTCTGTGAGGGAGGCTGTAAGGCTACAGGGGCTGGGGTCATGGGGACGTTACAGCTAAGGATGCTTCCAGGTGCACCTCAGTCCCTCCCTCCCCCCGGGCTCCCCTTGGAGTCTTGTGCCTCCTGGCGCAGACACTGTCTGCGCAGTGACCCTGGCGCAGCTCAGCAGCACAGGGGCCATCTGTGCAGGCCCAGCAGTGCAGCCTCTCTGGCCGCCTCCTTCCCTCCCTGAGGTCAGCCTCATCCTGCGGCTCCCCAGCACGTCTGTGAAATATCTTTCTGGTTCTAAGATTTGATCTGAACCAGTTTTTATAATAGTGCTTCTGCATACCTGGCCTTGAGTGCCAGGTGAATTTTATTTACAAGATCCTGGCTGCATGTCCCAGCCCCGGACATGTCTGCCCGTTGGCTTCACGCTCACATCAGGAGACTGGTGGTGGCTGGAGTTGTGGCCCGGTCCTCCGGAGCTGAGCTGATCTGGATGGCAGCCGGTACCTGTGGGCTCACAGGGCCTGGGAGCTGCCAGTCTGCAGCGAGCTCCTCACCAGTGGTGCGGCCAGCCCCTCCAGCTCTCACGGAGGAGGAGACAGTGTGGGCATTCCATACTGCATAAAGGCGTCTGCGACAGCCGAGAAGGGAATGCAGGTGTGATGGCCATGGCCCTTGTTGGCGGTGCTGGTCCCACTCTTGGGCTGCAGGTGACACGGCCTCTGGCCCTGGGCCTGCACTCTTGCTGCAGGTGGCGGGGTCATTGGCAGGACACCTTCGGTTGCTCTATCCCAGGCATCTATCAAGTAGTTAGTGGTGTCTGTTTCCTTTGCAAAAGGATGTTGGAGTTGCAGTCTGTGTTTAGGGAAAGTAAGAGTGAAAATATAGAGAGCCGGACTGAGGCAGTGAGTAGGGGAGAGGGGATGGTTGTGGTGGGCGAGTGAGCTTTGGCCTGGGGCCCCATAGCTGGCCCAGAGGACCCCGTGAGGATGTTCCCCCAGGCCTGCAGCCCCACCCATGCCTGCCAGTCCTTGTAGGGTGAGCACAGAGCTGGAAGTTTCAAACGATCTGGGATTGATTTTGTTTGCTTAAATAACAAATTCCCCAACCTCAGAGTCATGATGCAGCATTTCTAGTGTGAATTATTTACAATAAAAGCACTAAGCGGGCCCGTGAGGGTGGGGAGTACAGACTACCTCTGCATCACAGACAGCCGACACCCGCTGTGCCTGTGTGCACTCGGTTCAGAGAGACGGAGGGGCATTTCAAGGGCGGAAGGGGGTACGGAGCTGGGCCGAGGCTGGTGCAGCTGTTCCAGGAAGTGTGACGGTGGAGCGCCAGCGGGGCCAGCCTTCCGTCCCTTAGGAGACTGCTGTGCCCCTTGTGAGTTTGTGAACTGAAGCCGTGTTGCCCTGCTAACCAGAGTTTGGACTTAAAACAGTTCGTTGTGATTTCAAGAATATTTTAAAGATCAAAGATTGGCAAATACATGCTAATATCATTCATGCCTAGCAGTTATTTTGGGGAAAGGCTTAAGTATATCCTGGGGATTCTTGTTAAACAAGAGAATATATAGAAATTACCATTATAGACATTAGTACAGAAGTGTTATAAACAAATGATTTACCATTTATTGTTCACTATTTGCTTGGCAAATGGGTCGTATTACTATCATTAATGTTTGAAGTTCTTTCTCTTCACGACATATTCTGTATGATGTGTGTTTGCACATGCTCAGTATACAGTCCTGTTTTTTACAGGCCCGAGGAGAGCTGGGGGGGGGGACGGCGCCGCGGCTCAGAGCTCACAGCTGGGTCCTGCCGTCCGCGGCCGTTGCCTCATCTGCCTGCTGCACCCTGGGCTGCAGTAAAGACCAGAGCCCCCAGATCTAACCAAGATGGAAAGCCCACATATCCCCTTTACCGTCTCATCTTGCAGAGTCAGGACACTATTTTAGCTGCAATCTCATCCTTATTTTTATAGATATAACTCAAAACCACCATTGTATATACATTTGCTTTATGAAGAAATACGAATGCTGTATTTTAATTTTGACAATGATATTATATTTGGCATTATTAATTTTCAGGATGGTTTCCCCCAAAATAGGCCTACAAACCACCAGTAAGTTAGACTCACACGGTCTAGCTCTTCACAACCTCTCGTCCTGCCCCACACGCTTTGGTCCCAGCTGCTCGTTGTGGCCTTTCTGTGTGTGTTGTTTGGCCGTGTGCCGGCAGGCTGCTTCCCAGGCTCCCTGCCCATAGGTGGGCTGACCCGGAAGGTGTCACCCTGCCAAAGACAGTGGGGCTGCTGCTGGTGGAGAACGCTGTGCGGTGCTTGTGTGTGGGAACGCGGGACGGGGAGGAGCAGGGGACAGGTGCACAGGCCCTGGGACCCGGGGTTTGTAGGCGGTGAGAGAACAGTGAGCTCTGAGCAGGGGAGAGGAACACTGAAACTCCTCTGTCCTGCTGACGCACCGTCCACGGTCAGCCTGCCCCTCTGCTCCTACCTCTGCTGATGCCTCTGTCTGCTTCTGTGAGGACACATTTAGTCCCAGACCTGAGTGAGGGCGTGCAGCCCCGTCCTGATGTGTCTTCCTTGTCTTGTTTGAGGTGATGTCCCCCAGGTCCATCCACGTTGGCATTAGTGACAGAATTTCCTTCTTTTGAAGGCTGCATAATATTCCACTGTGTATATGGACCACATGCTCCTTCTCAGGCATCGTCCAGTGGGCGTTTACCTCATTTTCTGATCTTGACCATTTTGAATTGTACAGAAATGAATGTAGGAATACAGGTGTCTTTGCAACATTGTGATTATTGTCACACATAAACTTATTATTTCTTTCTTTAGGATCAATTCTCAGAAAGAGTTTGTGTAAGGCAAATAGTTGGACTCTTTGACCATTCTTCAACATGTTTGTACCTCTTAGAATGTCACCAGCAAAGACAGATGGTTGAGGGCCGGGGATTTAGCTCAATGGTTCCGGAACCTGTCTTGCAAGCACAAGGACCCGGGTTCGATCCCTGGTAACCACATACCTATACTGGGTGTAGAGACTCATGCCCAGCAGCAACCAGTACCACATACCACAGTGCTGGGCGTGGTGGCTCACACCTGTAATCCCAGCACTCGGGAGGCAGAGGCAGGAGGATTGTGATGTGAGTTGGACGCTGAGCTCAGGGCCAGCCTGAACTACAAAGCGAGACCCTGTCTCAAAAAACCTTAAAAAAAAAGACAGATGGTTGAACTGATGGATGATAGACAGGTATTTTTAAAGTGCAGGCTCAGCGCCTCGATCCTCCCTGAGGTCTCAGGACAGTCCTAGCCCACAGTCCCACTCTGATATGCAAATTTCCAACCAGTATATAAAAAACAAACCCCTTAACCTCATTAGTCTTTAGATACATACAGGTAAATGGCCACGTTGTACAACTTCACACTACCTGGAATGGCTGAAATAAAAAGACAAATCATGCTAAGTGTTGATGAGAAATTGGTGCGCCCACGCCCTGCTGGCTAGTGTGGGAGACATTTTGGAAGTTCTTCCGAAGTACACATAGTGCTGCCACATTCTCTCGAAGTTCTACCCTAGGTATGAGCCCGAAGAATGGAAAGAGTCTAGACAGGCACCTGTTCACACCCGCACGATCCCCAGCAGACAGAAGGTGGGAGCGGCCCGGGTGTCCATCCGAGGACGCTTGGCCGAGTGAAGCGAGCGCGGTGCGTGCAGAGTACTGCGCACTCACCAGGTGGGTGTGCTGAGTGCACTTGCGGGGCTGAAGTGGATGTCACAGGGGAAGAAGGTGGACGTGTGAGGGCCTGTGTGAGGTGAAAGTCGGAGGAGGCCAGTTGGGACGGGCACGGCTATGCCTCACTCTCTCCAGCAGTGAAGCCTGCGGTGGGTGCATGCTTCACCTCAGGGAGGGGACAGGTAAGTGCTGTGCTGCTTGAGGAAGCCTCTTCACATCTGAATGGCACTGTGGGTTTTTCTCTCTTTGCCGAGTCTCCTTGAGTCGTGAGTCTCGGAGTGACTGAGGTCGTTATGGAGAAAGGAATCAGTACTTGCTAAAACGGGAACTAAAAGAATGGAAAATGTAGCACTGCTGAAGAAATCAGAATGATCTGGCTCAGGTGTCAGGTAGCACATAAGTGGCAGAAGAACCGTGGAGGCCAGGTCACGGCGGACCATGGTGCCCGGCCGTGGAGCGGGGATGGAGGCTCCGGGCAGCTCCCAGCCGGTTGGCTTTGCCTTGGCCCAGAGCAACCCAGGGAATGGGGAACGCCCCCCCAGCGCTGAGGAGGCTCGGGGGCAGGCCAGGAGCTGCGGGTGCACAGCTGAGGGCCATGGCCTGGAGCTCAGCTCGGCTGACATCCTGTGCTCCGTTTCCGAGAGCCTTCACTGGACCGAGCGTTGGAAGCTGCCGTCACCCAGCCGTCTAGGACTGGACTAGTCCTGAGGTGCAGAGCTCGCCACCGCACGCCCATTGCGTGCATGGCTCCGGTCCTCGGCGTGGTGTACGGGGCAGCGCTGGCTGTTGTGCGCAGCAGGACTCTGCCGGGGCCTTGCCCTTGTCTTCAGAGTTCTCTGTTCAGTGCCCTCTACACACTCATGGGACACACCTGCTGACAAACTGTGTGAGTTGTGAGACCCATTCATTAACGATCCCGCAGTCCTTGGATCATCTTTGCTGTTTAAACGCGTACCTCCTGGGCATGACAGCCATCCAGCTGCCTTGACTTCGTGGTTAGGAAGCACGGCTTCCTGGAACACGTGGAAAATCCTCTTCTGCTTAACTCACTTTGTGGCTATCTCTACTCCTGCCCAACTCGAGGTGACCAAGGGAGCGCTGCATGTGGGGATCTACGTGATTTCTGACTCGCTTGAAGTTTCTATAGCTTCAGTATAGTAGACTCTTTGTCACATGGAACACTTCAGGTGTCCTGACCATCATTTTATCTTCAAAAACAAAGAAACAGGTGCACTGTAGTTACTGGTCTTTTTTGAGATCACAGGGAGAGATCAGTGTAGCAGAGCCCTCACTGAGATGTGTGGCCAGTCATATGTTGGAAAAATCCAGAGCAGGATTCGTATACAAGGGGGGACCTTCCCTAGTCTGAGAGCAACTCAGGAAAAAACTCTAAACGTACATCAATATATAAAAATCACCATACACTATGTATACAATACCCAGATTTTCAGCCTACACACAGAAAAAACAGTTTTATGCCCACTGCAGTGCCGGCATGGCTGCTGTCCTATCTGAATGCTGCCAGAGTCTGTCTGTCTGTCCGTCCCGGGGAAATCAGCAGCGTTAGGCGTTTAGTACACAAGGTGCTGCACTTTGCATGTTTGATATTTTTCAGAGTTTGAGTGAACATAAAAGCATAAAAACAGTAGTTTTAGGTGAAAGAATTCCATGTAGAGTTCACTAGAATGTCCTTCCTGAAAACAGCTGTGGCAACACAGTATGAGGGATCTTTGCCTCTTGCTTCATAAAGTGAATCCTCTTAAGCTATTTTTGAAATATTTAAAGAAAGCTCTAAAGCAGTGGAATAAAACTAAGGTTAGTATTGGAAGTATGTATTATATTGTCAGCATTTTTAGGATTGTATAATTGAAGAGATAAAGTGCTAAATAATTCCTATAAACGCAGGCTTGAGGCTGCAAATATCTCAGAGCAGATAAAAACGACTTACCCTGATCTGGTCATCACACACTGTACAGGTACTGAGTTATCACGTTGTACCCTGCAAATAGGTACAATTATTAATATGTAGGGACACTTAAAAATTTAAAATTTGACTTACTTAAATTTGTGGACCCTGAAAATAAAAAATAAGTATGTAAAATAAATTTTATATTCCCTGAAATTTAAAATAATAGGGATTTTATATTTCAACATTTGTGACATGAGTGTTGTCTTTTTATTTCTAAGTGACTATAGTGCAATAAAAACTTACTGATATAAAATATTTTGTGATCATATTAATGTTTATGGCAAGGGGTGGCACATGAGTATCTTATTTAAAAGAAATGCAGACACTTATTTTATTACAGCTATGAAGTACTTTGTAATTTATCCTTTTTTTATCCGACATAAAAATTGTGCATTATTTAGTACCGTGTCGTGTTTGGTACTTGTATACATCGTGTAGTGCTCGAATCAGGGTAAGCCTATCTATTGGTACCAACATTTTCGATTATTTGTGGTGGGAAGTCCGAATTCTTCTCCGGTTCTTGGCGAGGGTCGGCCGTCCCCGCCCGCAGCGGCAGCGCCAGCAGCACCGCGACTTGGATGCTCTTGCTCCCATCTGTAACTTGTGCCGTGGTCGCCTTCCCCGAAGCTGCTGTGCAGATGAGAGTCACACTGCAGTGTCCCTGGGGCCGAGGGCAAGTGCGGAGCCTGGGGACGTCTGCGTCAGCACCCCTATGCGCAGGGCACCAGGAGTGCCCCGTGGGCAGCAGCCTCCGCGCTGTCGCACCGGCCGGTGTGTTCTGTCTCTCAGCAACCCGGCTGCAGCAAGTTGCCCACGAGCGGATTGTCAGTCCTCCCACACAGGACGGGTGAAGCTGGACACGTGGCGTTCCCCTCTCGTCAAGCAATTAAGTCAGCTGAAATCTGAGAGATCACTGAAGAGCCTGTCTTTAGATCACCGTAAGTGTAAACTGCCAGAAGGTCATTAATGATCCCTGAGAACTCACCCTTTCCCTGTTGTCTTGGGCTCGGGGGTCCGTCTCCCACCGTGTGGACTCCAGCAGTGCAGCAAGACAAGAGTATGTCTCTGCAAACAGTGAGCCAGCAGCACAGACTTTAGGATTTGGGTCCATGTCTACTGGCGTGCGTCTCCCTAGGGAGGTGACTCACTAACGAGACCGAGTCAAATACAGAGACTGTTTCTTGACAAAATGCACCGAAGAAGGTCTTTCCTCTGTGCAGCAGCTGTGGGTAGACGTTGTCCACGGGGTTTGGTGTTTATTTTCCTCTGAGAATAATTATTTATTTTTGGCTTTGAGGCACAGCAATAAACATTCTCAATCAGGACATAACTTTAAAACTTATTATGCTGTAGTAACTGTTCCTGGAAAATTTATGTTCAATAATATACAATCTCCTCAGAGTGGGGATTTTCATTTGTGCTTCAGGGTTACCACATTCATACCCTACTGTAAGTCTGGGGCTTTATAGGCCAAACACGTTTTAAATGCTTGACTGTCTGAAGCACACGAGTGCACTCCTGGGGAAAGGAGACTTTTATTTTTATTAGCAAAAAACTAGAGACGGTATTGTTTTTATTTTAATTGGCAAATAAAAATTGTACATATCTTACTGTACAGTGTGATGTCTCTGTCTATGTATATATAACGAACATATCCATCGCTTCAGAAATTTACATTTTTGTGGTGACATGTTAAGAGTCTGTTTGGGGGGCAACTTTGAAGTACACAGTACATTGTCATCACGTGGACAGCACCCTCCCCGTCAGACTGACCCCCAGGCCTTTGGCCCTGGGCGCCAAGGTCAGCTCTCCCTCCCCAGCCCTGACCTGCCCCGTTTCTGGGCTGCTGGCAGATGAGGTTCTCTAGCTTGTCTTTCTGCATCTGGCTCACTCATTGGCACAGTGGCTTCTGCGTTTGTCCACGTGGTCCCCGGTGGCTGCGTGTCCTTCCTCTGAAGGCCCAGTAGCACTCCTCAGGGACGCAGACCACATGCCTTCTCTCCCCCTGTCCACTCCACGCCTTGGCTGTTGTGAGGACACTGGCAAGCATGGGAGACTGCAGGTCTCTCGCTGATACACTAATGTCAGTTGTCTGGGTCGATACCGGAGTGGGGTGGCTGGATCACGTGGCCATCCATTTTTAGTTTGCCAAAGGGCAGCCGTGCTGTCTTCCAAATGGCTGTACTAGTTTACCTTCCCACCAATAGCATATCGGCCCCTGTGCCACACCCTCACCAACCCTGAACCGCCTGTCTTTTGGTGATGTCATTCAGTGTGACCAGATAGCTCAGTGTGCTTTCCCGGTGGATTTTCCCGGTGGTTGGAGATGTTGAGCATTTTTTCATCGATCTGTTGGCCACTGCGACCTTTTTAGACGTATTTGTCTTGCAGATGTGCCCGTGTGTCACTGAGTGGAGCTTCTCCTTCTTCTGAGCTTGGGCCACCATTGGACCTGTGTCTGCAGCCGTCCCTCCTCTGCGGACACAGACTCCCCGCCCATTTCCTGGCCGGGCAGAGCCTTTCCTTCGGTGCTACTGCAGGGTCTGTTTTTGCTTTTCTGGGCTGTGCTCATGGGTTGTATAAAGAAGCCAACACCCAGAGCCTGATTGCAGACCTTTCCTCCTGGCCCTCACAGTGCAGGGCCTGCACGTCGGTCTGATCCACTTCGAGCTGATTCTCACCTGCAGCTGCGACAAGCACCAATCTCAGTCCTCAGCAGGTGCACGTCCGGTTTCCCAGATGCCACTGCTGGGGTCGGTCCTTTCTCCTTGTGTGTTTTTGGCCTGTGTCTGACGTCTGTTGTCCACATGGGAGTGAGTTTGTTTCGGGGCTGTCGACCTTGTCCTTCGGCCGAGATGTCTGTTCTGAGGCCAGCACCTGCTATTTTGATGACCAGAGATTTGTAAGATACCGTGTCCTGAGATCAAGGATGCAACGATGCTAGCTTTGTCCTCTTCCTCATAGATCTCTTCAGCTCTTTGGAGTATTATTGGGTCCATATGAATTTTATGACTATAATTCTAATGTGGGAATTTTGAGAGGGATTGCACTGAATCTGTAAGTTGCTCTGGGTTTTATGTTTTAACAGTAGTAATTTGTATAATCTGCAAACACATATTTTGCTGAAATATATTATTCTTCAGTTTCTTTTATCAGTATTTTGTAGTTTTCAGTGTATAGATTTTTGCTTCTCTTTATTCAGTCTACTCCTCAGGATTTGACTTATTTTTGGAGACAGGGTCTTGCTTTTGTAGTTCTGGCTGGCCCTGAGCTCAGCCTTGAGCTCAAAGCATTCTTCCTGCCTCTACCTCCCAATTTCTGGGATTACAGACATCAGCCACCTCACCCAGCTTTGTGGTATGTGGTTCTGATTGCTGGTGGGCGTGAGTCACCACACTCGGCATTGTTGTATGTGGTTACTGGGGACTGAACCCAGCCTCTTGGGCTTGCAAAGCAGGCGCCAGAACCACTGAACTAAATCCCCGGCCCCAGTATTTTACTTTCTGATGCTATTTTAAGTCAGATTCTTATTTTTATGGCTCCTTGTAAATGGATGAATGGCCACTGATTTTGTGTGCTGCTTTTCTAATATGTGACTCGAGAGTATTCTTGTTACTGGGAGCTGGAGTGGCCAGGACTTGAGGACACAGATCTGGTACGACTCAGGCAGTGGCTGCTCCTTGCTAGGCACACAGCTGTCCTGCCTCAGGCGCAAGCTGCATGTCTTGCTGAGGATTGAGTTCACCCGAGTGCAGATGCCAGCCGCTCCTGCCCAGGAAATCAGACCCAGCTCCCCACATGCAGCCTCTGACTGGTATTTCCTGGGCACTCGCATATGTCAGCACTGTGGGGCCGAGAGAAGATGCTGGACCATGGGTGCCTGCTCGGCGGTGTGAGGGTCTCTGAGCAGGTCAGCCCTAAAACGTCTTTGTGACACTAATCACGAAGAAGCGCTCCTCCCGGAAAGGCAGAGGTGGAATGAGGAGGTCAGGCAGAATCCAGCAGGGACCTGCTGTGCAGGACACCCTGCTTCCGGGTCCCCAGGGAGCCTGTCTGGCTTAGTTTGTGGTCAGAGGACGCACCTGTCGAGCCGTTCCTGCTGTGCTCAGTGGCGCTGGTGATGGGTCCGCGTGCTGACCTCGGCCTGCTGCAGACTGGCCGGATTCCAGCGACGCTTCTGTTCCAACCTGCGCATTTCAGTTTGGCCTCAAAGTACCACGAGAAGGGGCTCGCTGTCCAGCGCTCTTCCAGGAAAGCAAGGCCCATGCCCCGGGCCTGTGCCTCCTCATCTTCCTTCCCCTCTCCTTCCTCCTGCCCTCTGTCCTCTTTTCCCTCTCGGTGGAATCCTCTCCATGTCCTCTCTCTCATCTGATGCAATTTCCTCAGAGCCCAGCAAGCATCAACCTCAAAGACTGTTGGGTGGGTGTGGCCACTTGTCCTGAGGAGGGAAAGGCCTCTGCTGCGCCAGCATCTGGCACATGCTCTTGGGTCCCCATGGTGCCCATGAGGTGGGACTTGGGCCTAGGGCTCAGGGTGGTGGAGCCCCAGCAACTCGCAGCTGGCTCTCAGCAGCCCTCACCCCAGCAGGAGGGTGGCTGGGCCAGCCTGTGGTGCAGCTCACAGTAGCTGACCGCTTGCTCTGAGCCACCCCACCTGGCTGTCCACACCAGAGGCTGCATGCAGGGTGCTGCTGCCTGCAGAGTCCTCTGTCAGGTCCTGCGCGGTGGGCCTCACAGGTGACCAGCTGAGGCTGTTCCTGTTTGGCCTTCCAGCGCTGCCTGCTCTGGTTTCAGGCCCCTGGACAGTGAGTGCGTCTCCTGGGGACTGCAGCCGACGGTGACACCTGGGAACACGAGAAAGCCTTGTGCTCCTGCCCTCTACTCCTGGGACCCGAGCCTGGCAGGAGGATGTGGCCCTGGAGTGGCTGGTGGCCTATCCCCTCTGTCCCTGTGTCTAGGCCATGGAGCCAGCATCTGGCCCCACTCATGCGGAAGTGCTCCCTGTGAGGATCTGTCTCCGGAAGTGCTCCCTGTGAGGACCTATCTCCAGAACTGCTCCCTGTGAGGACCTGTCTCCGGATGTGCTCCCTGTGAGGACCTGTCTCCGGAAGTGCTCCCTGTGAGGACCTGTCTCCGGAAGTGCTCCCTGTGAGGACCTGTCTCCGGAAGTGCTCCCTGTGAGGACCTGTCTCCGGAACTGCTCCCTGTGAGGACCTGTCTCCGGA